>CM056594.1:28372425-28605771 GCA_029721355.1 Tegillarca granosa
AATAAGTTTAAAAACACTAGGTTTAACCCAAAAATATGGTTTGATGTATTGCATAGATATAACGATATTTATATATTTATATATTTAGATATTACGCATGATATTATTTTATCTGTAAATTCAAAGACAATCCAAAGTTGGTATTTCTATAATTCAGTATTGCCATTTCTATGTTTGTCTTTCTTGTCTTGTCATGTTGCCTTTTTTTAATCTTTTAAAATTAGTTTTCATTAAGTTGTTTTTTATCTTGTTTGCTTGCATCAAATGTTGATAAGTACATGTACATGGTTTTACATTGATTTGTTAATTTATGTATATTGAATAAAATAATGTTTAACCTACATGGTTTTTAATTGCAATTGATTATCTTCTATTGAAGAATAACTTAAAATATATAATTACCGATTGCAGCACATCATGGATATTTGTTTGGGATCTTGTTGCTCGCCACTGATTATTTCAGAATTTACTTTAATTAAGTTAATAAATAATGTTATGCGCTCTAGTTAAGATTCTTTTACTCACATCGAGAAGGTCAGAATGGTAAATGAAACCCGAGTGCCAAGAGAAAACCGCCGACCTTCAGCAATCATACTGTGATCCAGGCGGTCTTTTTTAAAAAGCAACTAGAGCACTTACAACATGGTTTTGTTTGTTTCAAATACTCATCAAAATATAAATTCTTTTATAATGTGTTTGTTTTTGTCTTGTTTATTTTGTTTATTGTTTTTTTTTATATATATATAATCTTTATTGCAAAAAAGCTATATATAGCTTGTAGCACAAAACAACAAACATTCACAGAGATAGCGGTAGAATACAATAACATATTCACAATTAGAATACATAACATCAAATTGTTATATTGATTACATCACATTAGCTATTAATTGGGATCTTAATTTCCAGGCGCTGACTAGATATTTTGATAAAGATAATAATAAACTTTTTTTTGTAGTCGATAACAGTCCATATAGTTTTTTTATAGTAGGCCAGTGGTTATAGTATGTTGGTATATGTTTAATCCGTATGTGTATGCCGGACATATTAAGATGAAATGGTATTCATCTTCTGTTACGTTTATATTGCAGCACGAACATATTCGTAGATGTCTTGTAATGTTTGTATACCGTCCAGTTTCTACATTTAACTTTAAATTACCACATCTAAGCTTCGATAATATAGTTAAATGTTCATTACATAAACACTGTAAATAGAATTCAAAATTATACATATATTTAACATTAACATAAATATTCAATTTAGATTTTTCTTTTATAGATTCAAACCACTGCTGTACATATTGATCGCGTAATCGCTGTAAAACAAGTTCTATATTAATACAATATGGATTTTGATTATACCAATATTCAGAAAACCCTAAACTGCATATGAGATTTTTTATATTTAGTACCCAGTTGGTTTTACCATCATTTGCATCTTGCAATAACAAATTGTATATAATATAAATTAAACTATCTGTGTTTTGCAATATTTTATACCAATATTTAATAATATACTCTTTACGCTTTATGTGTAGTGGTAAGCGTCCAAGTTCACCCAACATAGCATCAACTGATGAAGTTTTACTTAAACCAAGTATATCTCTAACAAAATTTATTGTGTATTAAATCAATTTCAGAGGCTCTATGAAAGCCCCATACCTGAGAACCATAAGATAAAACTGGAAGGCACATAGAATCGAAAAGATCACACTTTTGTTTTACAGTCAAAGGAATGTTTCTGAAGATTTTAAATAGTCCATACATTGATACGGATCCTTGGTTGGCTAATCGTTTCTGTGTTAAATTAAATTTCCCATTACTATTTAACAACACCCCTAAATATACATAAGAGTCTACGACTTCTAAGCACTCAACACCGTATTTCCATGTGAAGTTTGATTTACGCCGTCCGTTTTGAAAGATAACTACTTTGGTTTTATTTACATTAACTTCGATGTTCCATTTTATACAGTATTCATACAATAAATCTAATATAGCCTGTAATGAATCCGGAGACTTCGCAAAAACTACAGTGTCGTCCGCGAATAACAGGAGATTTATTAGATATCCATTAATGTCTATTGTGTCTTCAGAGTACTTTAAATCGGATGTTATGTCGTTTATGAAAAATAAGAACATTAGAGGTGAAAGGGGTTCACCTTGTTTCACACCAACATAATTTTCAAAATAGTCAGAATATTGTCCATTTGATCGAATACAGATATTGACTTTCTGATATATGGATTTAATCATTTTAATCATTCGGCTGCTGCACCCACTCACTAACAGCTTATACCACAAGAAACGTCTATCTACACGGTCAAACGCTTTACGAAAGTCCACGAATGCACTGAACAGTTTCTCTTTATTAGTTAGACTATGTGTTATTAAACCATGTAACACATATATAGCATCAACTGTTGATTTACCTGTTCTAAATCCAAACTGAAACTCTGTAAGAGCGCCTGAGGATTCGGCCCATGATAAGAGTCTTTGGTTTAACAAAGTTGTAAATATTTTCGAAAAGACACTCACAGGAGTTATAGGCCTGTAGTTATTCGGGTCTGATAAGTTATCTTTTTAATGGATTGGTACTACAATTCCATATGTCCAATCCTCTGGAAATTCAAACGACCAAAATATTTAATTGAATAATTTACATAATACAGGTGCTAAGGTTTCTGCAGCTACTAAAAACATTACAGGCATTAATTTATCGTAACCTGGACTTTTTCCATGTTTAAGTCCCTTTACAGTGTTTATAATTTCTTCTTCAGTAAACCGACAATCCAGATCATCAATGTAATTATCCGGTAATGGTTGATCCATTAGCGTTCTAAAGTTACTATCAGGTTCATTGGGAGTTTCTCCAAATAGCCCTTTGTAGAAATCATAGAAATCATTCAACTCAACTGGGCAATGTTTTTTTGCACTTTTTGGTTTCACGGATTCCCAAAATTTTTTTGGATTAGTTTTTGACATCAGCTGAAGCTCGACACTTTTTTGTCTCCAGAATTTATATTTTGCCTTTCGTTTTATTTTGTTGTATGTATTTCGTTCACTTGTGAATTTAAGTCTATTTACGTCGTTTGGATTTCTTCGGAATTTATTTCTGGTGAAATTAAATCGTTTTCGTTGTCGATAACAATTCGAATCGAACCACTCGTTTTGTTTGTGTTGCGATCTACTGGTAGAATTGTACACTTTCCCATTCACTCCAAAGCTCGTTGAATATATCATATTCGTAATTCTAGAAACACACGTATTTATGTTAGTGTTACAACCTAAGTCATCCACAAGTGACATCATATTTGGAATCAATTCTTTAATATCGTTAATATATATGTAGTCGTTATCTGCATTCCATCGAATACTCTCGTGTGATCTTAACGATTCAATGTTAACGTTATCTCCCATTTTAGCTGAAAACGAAAAACATAAAGTTGCATGGTCAGAGAATTCATTAAAACATGAAATTTCAAAATGAGATAATGTTTTAAAATTAGTATCAAAAGTTAACAAGTAGTCTATTAAACTACTACCATTTAGGTTACAATACGTAAAGTTACCAGTTTTATCATCAAATAAACGACCATTAACTATTTTTAAGCCACTTGCTATACACATGTTAATAATATTTTTACCAAAATCATTTGTCACCTTATCTAGCGATTGTCTTAAAGGTATATCGGTGACTTCGTCTTCTGGAACAATGTCTATAACCTGTTTAAGTTATTATCAGACACAAAATCATCTAGTTGTCCAACTCTACCATTTAGATCCCCAGTTAGAAAAAAACAACCCTTTTCTTCATATTCATTTGTAATGTCTTGTAACATTTCAAAAAAATTGAAATCAACACGCTTATAATATTCAGATTTTGCGTGTGGAATGTAAACTAAACATATATACATATTATCATGAAAACCAAAGAATGCCTTATCAAGTTTAATTACAATAATACCATTCTCTATTTCTTTCTCAACCTTTATACCCTCTATTAAGTTATGTTTGCAAAAAACAGCTAGACCACCTTCGTGTCTACGCCCTATATTAATATTTCGATTTAAAAAGGATAGGTCTTTATAACCCTCTATTTCAACCTTTTCGTCTTTTTTTAACAAGGTTTCCGAAAGAAACAAAATATCAAAATCACATATCAATGAAACAAAATCACTGTCCTTTGCCTTTTGTCGCAGTCCGTTGACATTCCAAGAACAACATTTTACTGATCCACCGCACCGCTAACCGCTCGTTATTTTGTATTCCTTTCCATTCATATATAGCTTATCTGCTCTGAAATACGGGTTTCCACCTTTACGTTTCAACTCGTGATAAATATGTTGTAGTTTTTTCCGTCTTTCCTTTACTTCTTTAGGCACTTGTGGGGATATTCTAAACTTTCCATCTTTTAACTTTGCTTTACCAGCTTTTAGATTTTTTTCTCTGTCATCGTATGTGTTAAATTTCACTACAATTGGTCGCTCTTTGCCATTGAATTTTTTTTCCGATCCTATGAGCACGATCCAGTTTAATGTCATTTGCGTTTTGAATTTCTAAAACTGACCGACAAAAATCGTGTACTACTCTAACACAATCTTCATTTTCAGTTTCCACAATGTTGAAAAATAATAAATTGTCACGCATCGAGCGCATTTGTAAATCTACAATAGTGTCTTTAAGTTTATCATTTTCTGTTTTAATGTCACTGAAGGATTTATCAAACATTTCGGATTGATCGTTGAGTTTTTTTGAAACACTTTTAATTGATTTATCTAAACTGTCAACCGAGTTTTTCTGGTCATCAAAAAATTTACTAATAGATGATGTGCTTGTTTCGATATCTTGTATTTTCTTGTCGAGACGTTTTGTTTCACGTATTCAAGTCCAATCTTATACTTTCTACGCTTGAGCGAATATTTTCTAGGGCCGACAGTTTATTGTCCATGTCATCCATCCGTGTCGTAAACTTATCGATTTTTGAGAACAGTTCACTCACCCAGTAAGGTATATTTTGACCCTGTCCTGATATGTTTGGGGTACCTGGCGGGTAATTAACATTTTGATGCATATGTTGCATATTTTGCATCTGTTGTATTCCAGGGGTGGGAGAACTTATCATTTGTGAGAACCCATAATCTTGTGGGAACATAGAAATTTGGGACGGAGGGCTCTGGTTATTCATATTTGGTCTTTTGTTTACTCTTTCTAATGAGTTGTTAATATCCGTACCTGATTTTGAACAGTCTGTTTCAACAATTTCAGTTTTTGATGATTTACTCTTCTTTTCTCTTACGTTTCTTTCCAGAATCAGGATTTTGCTTTTCCGTTGTAACTTTTGCTCCTTGCTTACCCATTTATACTTCTTTGCAGTTCATTCTGTCACTGATTTTTGAAGCTTTTACCCAGAGCGACGTAAAACGACTCCGACACCCTATCGCCATCTTGTTTATTGTTAGTTGCAGTGGCTGTCGTTAAAACTGCGAAATTCAGTGATTTTTTTATGACCGCTACAACATGATTTTAATGATATACTATAATGAAAATTACATATGATCACCTAATTAGACTCTTATTTATAGTAATTGGACATTTTACTTGTGTAGCAAATATTTTAAAATGTAAATCTCGTCAAATCATATTTAATGACCCTAATAGTATAATAAGGCTCGTGTAGAATTTTCGTGCTATCATATATCGTATTTAAAATGCCAGAATTCCTAAATTGTAAATTATTCAATTTGACTATATTAAACTTAAATAATATTACCTAACATCAGATTCAGTTCAAAATCCGTCAGCTTTACAGTACATAACTTACATTTACCGAAGTAAGGTTTTATATATATATATATATATATATATATATATATGTATGTATGTATGTATGTATGTATGTATGTATGTATGACGTATGTATCAATATATATATGTATGTATGTATGTATGTATGTATGTATGTATGTATGTATGTATGACGTATGTATCAATATATATATATATATATATATGTATGTATGTATGTATTTTATTTAATTTTTTTTATTTTTTACAGATGATGACAAAATTAATTACGTTGTTCTTTGTTGGATTGTATCCTGGTGTCACATATTCAAATAAGATTTGCACGTTTTATTAAAATTTAAGTTAGTGCTGATTGCTAGTAAAACGAGTTTATTTACATTTTTTGCATTGAAAAAATTAGGGAAAACAGACCTATGAGCTATGGAAATATTTCGTCACTTAGGCACTATAGTACGATGTTTTCCTTAAACAAAATGAACGCAGTAAGACAACAATAATTGTGCTTACGTTAAGTGTTAGAGGTAAATCTCCAAACAGAAGAAGTTCCAACACTGTCGGATTGTAGTAGGCGTTTATTGGTTGGTTCAATACCAGTAAAATGAACTGTTTGTCTTTGAAATTTGAAATATCAAATCTGTGTCGCAAATTATAAAATATTCACGCGACAAAAACAACTATTCACTCACAATTCCCTTTCACAATTCAGACTTTAAGTAGTGTTTTACATAATTTTACTAATGTTTTTAATAATATAATTCAAATTGGAAAAACGTAAATCCAATATAAAAGGCAAGAATAAGTAATCAATAAATCTATGAATTAACGAACATTTTTTTTGGAAATGAAATAATGACCAACGAGATTAATATTTACAAGTAATCCGGAGTTTATAAACATATTTTTAAGGTTTCTGTCCATAAAACGTTGAAATGAACCCTTCTGTCTTAATGATTCTAAATTTAAAGGCTGAACCACACACAAATTAGAATCAAAGTACTGAAAGTACTGGAAAGCGGTTAGCCTGGTAGCTCTGAAAGTTGAGATAAATTTTGATTATCCCACTTTCAAAAAAGTACCTGGCGGTATTCAATTTCTCAAAAAAATGTACAGCCTTTTGATGAGGTTTTGGTTGACCCTTAGCTTTTTGTAAATATGTACGTTACATTTGTAACAAAATGTATGATGTTGTAATCAGTTTTAGATCAGAACCCATTTGACTAGACTGTTAACTGGGATTGTGGTAGTATGTAAATCACCATTACCCCATTCCTCAGTTTTATTTCAAAATAAGGGATCAAATAGATGCATCTGAAAGAAAATGACCAGTGAAAGTGTTTTGATACAAAATAAAATCCACTTTAAGACATTTTGTAAGCTGCAATAAACAAAATGAATATTTATTAAAAGTAACAAAATATCTCTCAACAAAAAATCTTATTCAGTAATTATGAAGTAATGTCTTATATCTAAACTAAGCACCTAAATACAGGAAGATAAACATCTTATTTCTTATCACTTATGATCTTTGATCTGGTTTAATTACAGAGAGCACTGCAAAAACATCAAAAAGTTATCTTCCATGTCAAAATCTTTAAACTTAGTCATGATATAGCATTTTAAAGCTCAGGTAATCAAAATGCCATGACCTTGACATTTGGATTTTGCTTCCATCAGACAAAAAGTCTCAATACATCAAAAAGTAATACCTGCATTGCAATTTTCCAAATAAAAAAACATCAAAAGGTTATCTTCCATTTTAAAATCTTTAAACTTAGTCATGATATAGCATTTTAAAGCTCAGGTAATCAAAATGACCCCACCTTGACATTTGGTTTTTGCTTCCATCAGACAAAAATGTCTCAATACATCAAAAATAATGCCTGCATTGCAATTTTCCACAAAAAAAAAAAAAAAAAAAAAAAAAAAAAAAAGGTCAATCATAAGAATTAAACTTAAGGAGAGAGCACCGATGGTTGACACACTGACATCATGTGAATAAGAGTTGGGTGCTGTTATAAAGCAGACTGACTCTTTGAGCTAGCATGTGAAAATCACTGAGTATGGCAAACATTAAACATGCTTGCACATCTCACATACACAAACTTGTTCTTTAATTTATCCTAAGAAATTAATTAACTTCCTCTTGTCATGACTGGCTGGAAAATTGCTAATGTAAGATTAAACAGCAATAAAACCAACAAACCTCTCATTTAATGCATTAGATTATTTGTATGAACTCAATTTCTTCAGTGAAGGCATAAAACTTGCTGAATAGAGCCAAATTACATAACATGCCACTCAAGAAAGGAACAATTTGGAAAAATGTTTGTATGAAATAAATCTGTAGATGAGTTCATACAATGTAACACCATAGTGAAATTGTTACAATTAGTTGTTCCTGCATTTGTAATAAAAATTATGACTTTCATTGGTTGTTATCAAACTAAAATAAAATACAATGTATTCTGAAAGTTAATCTAAACAAGAAGATATCAGTAATTTGAAAAACTAATGCTGCATGTTTGTCTCTATAATCATTCATCCTAGTTTGTGAAAAGGTGATAATGATGCAGTCTGTTGTATAAGTAGCCAATATTCATTAGTTTTCTGATATTATATGCCTACTCTGGTTCTATTCAGGGTATACTGGAGTAGAGTTGAGAGACAAATGGTGTTTTAAACCCCGTCAAGATACTGATTCTTTCACATAATTAGCAAGGTAGTCTGTCCTAAGCTGATGGAGTAAACTGGAGTGCCTGGAGATAGGCAAAGGCTTTCAACAAGCAATTGTAAAACTTTCTCATCCTAGGTTCTGTCACTGTGGGATTCAAACCTACTCAGTAAGATGTACTTTGATCTGTGAGCATGTGATTCAATTTCATCTAATGAGGTTTAACGTCCCAATCAAGAATATTTAACTTATATCGAGACCTCACCAACTGTAGATAAAGTGACAGAAATGTTTACCTTTGCAGTGTGGTTAGGGCAATGTGCAGGGAGGGTTCTGTAGGGTGCTATGCCTGTCATGACACTGGACTTCAGTTTTTAAGGTCCACTCTGAAGAACCTCATGACTTTCATTACTAAATGCCGAGTGCTTGGCAAAAAAAAAGGTCACTACCAGTTTTCAAGTATTGGTCAGACCCAGTCTGACTTTGAACCCCGAACCTCCCTAATACAAAGCGAGCACTCTACCAACTGAGCAAACATAACGATGTAGGCATGTGACTTAGACCACTTCTCCACCAAGGCCCCAATGTTAGGGTACTTTAATAATATGAAAAGAAATTTCTGGAGAAAATTTAATTTACAGCAACATAAAAAACAAAAGGACCATGAAGGCCTTGGACACTCACCTGAAATGATGTACACTCAGCTTGATTTTAGTAAATTGGACCTTTTCTATAATTTGACCTAGTGACCTACTTATTGACCCAACATGACCCTTAAACATCCTTAAGCTAGCATTTGTCAAGAGGATCATTCTGAGAAAGCTGATAAGATTGGGATAAAATTATGGGCCCAGGAGTGTTAAAAAGGTTTTTCTATAATTTCTCTAAGTGACCTACTTATTGACCCAACATGATCCTTAAACAAAGTTAAGCTAGCTATTGTCAAGAGCATCATCCTGAGCGAGGTTGATGAAGATTAGGCTGAAATTTGGGCCTCAGAAATGTTAACAAGGTTTTTCTATAAATTGACCTAGTAACCTTTTTAATGAACTAGTATGGCCAATGTATGAAACTGAGCTAGCGCTAGTCAAGATGATCATTCTGAGCAAGTTTGATAAAGATTGGACTAAATTTGTGGCCTCTGGAGTGTTAACAAGCAAAAGTTGACGCATGACACACAAAGGATAACTCGACGGACATTGACCCATCACAATAGCTCACTTGAGCACTACCGGTATGTGCTCAGGTGATCTAAAAATGTTGCTAATAGAATAAAGTTCCAATTAATGTTAATGTTTTTGGTTATCATCTTAATCTTTATATTGTTACAAAAGGAAATACATGTATATTTATTAAGGGCATATGGTCATTGGATATAAAAGAATATTTAAAAGTAAAGTTTAACAGACCACAATATGTCTGAAAAGATATCACTTGTGTATTAAGAAAAAGCACAATTTACTTTCAAAAAACCTTGCTTTGATAACCATGGGCATTCTCAGTTATCAATCCATTTCATTGTCAATTTGACTCTTGTCAATAGATGGTTATTGTGTTTTCAAGTGTTGTATCTTGTCTGGTTCAAAGGTGTCCATTTTTACAAATAAGGATGCATTCTGGTTTATGGTATCATGTTCAGATCTACTGTGATTTTTCAAATAAATCCTGAACGGCCTTAGACGCATGATGTCTGTCTTTATTTGCTTGTTGCTCCTTCAGTCTGTTATTTCTGAAAATAGAAAAAAAACAAACAAAAACTTTTTTAAATAATAACAACTTTTTTTTAAAAATGAGTTAAAAAATAAATCATACTTAACATTCCTGAGAATATACTGAATATCACATTTGAAAAAGGATCTCGAGACCTTTGAGTATAACTCAATGAAAAAAAGAAACAAATTTAAAATATTGAAATACACATTTACTTGAAAAAGGATCTCGAGACCTTTGAGTATAACTCGATGAAGCAAAAACAAATTTTAAAAATTTAAATACACATTTACTTGAAATAGGATCTCGAGACCTTTGGGTATAACTCGATGAAGCAAAAACAAATTGCCAGGTGGTCAATTTTAGTGTTACTGCTATAAAGTTGTGCAAGTGGCAATATATTTTACTTAAATTGAGATTTCTCAAGCTAAAGTATAATCAGACATGTTTTACACACAGTTCATCTGTCTGTAAAAATAAAACTTTTGCAAAAGTTTTTAATTTTCTTGTTAAAATGTATTTACAACCTCACAGTCCAATGTAAATTGTATACTGACATTAGAGTTTACACAAAGAACAAATATCAATTACAGGTAAGGGGCCCCAGTGGCCAAGTGTTCTAAAGCACACACTTACGGATTACAGTGCCTCAGACAGATCCTAGTGTGGAAAGTTTGTCAGTACACTTGACAAAGGTCGGTGGTTTTCTTTGTGCACTCCGCTTTCCTCCACCATCCCAGAACTGACTGACCATTTCGAAATAAGTTAAAGAATTTGACTGAGCGTAAAACACCATTACCATACTCTCTCTCTCTCTCTCCCTTTCTCTCAATTATAGGAAACACGTAGAGTAGTGAAACTGCCAACAGTTTTCAGATAAATGGTAGAGTTGCTAACTCCAGTCGTATGGGGCGAATAAAAACGTGCATTTTAGAACTAGAGATACTTAGCAATTTCCACAGAAGTTTTCAAAATCGGTACTGTCATTATAGGCGTTTTCACTTAATTTTGGCAGTGCTGAATGCTGGAAAACAGAAAACAATATACAAATATATTCCAGTACAGTATATCAGTTAATTAATAACATACTACCGGTGATGAAATGATCTGCCATCGGATCGTGTTTTAGAATCCAGTGATGTGTCATTTCTGCGATTGATGTCGACAAGCCAACCACAAAATTCTTCTTTCTTCGTTTAACTATTTTGTATCTTCCCTGTCTGATTATATAACTTTTGAAATTTTAAACCTCAAGTTAGATTACAACAACTTACTTATTTATGTCGGAGTTCTCAATGAAAACAGTGGATGCTGCTGTTTTATAATCCATATTATTACACGGGAAGCATGCACACTGTCACTGGGGTCTGTTAGGTCATCGTTGAGACACTAAGTAAACATTAAGTTACGTTAACACTTCATTCATATGCGTTTTGTGAATGAAACTACACGCCATATTGCCAGTTGAAGGCATAAGACATGACGGGAGTAGGCGTGGCATAGTAGATATCTCCCCAAACAGCATGTAGGAATCTTCGGTCAAAGGTCTAAGGTTACCGCTAGGAGTCGCTCTGACCTATCACTTCCTGCAAGACACGATGCCAATAAGCGGTTAGCGTATACGCTAACCGCTTAAAAATTACTTTTAAACACTTTAAAGTTAGGAGACGATGCTCCAAACAAACCGTTTATCATTATTATTATTATTTAAAGTAAAAAAAAAAAAAAAGAATTAGCTGGAACTGGTAAATATGTTTTGTTAAACTCGTAAAATTACCTACATAATAAAAAGTAGAGGCATTGTTGTGCTAGAGTACTAGAAGAAAACATAATACAAAATGAAATAAAAAAATTAAAAAAAATCAAATAAGTAAATAAATAAATCAAAAATAAATAAATAAATAAATCAACATCATCGATTGACACACTTCCGCTCAGTAGTTTCTTCTCGAATCAATGCTAGGCGTTGGTAGGCACGGTGCTCTAAAGGCCTGTGCTTTTGACCTATTGAAACATTTTTAAATAGTGTGTATAATAAATTAATGTTATCATACAAATCCTGTTTATAAATGAAGTAATTTGATACTGAGTACCCTATTTACGGACGCTCTAGAAAAGCACCAGTTTAAGATTCATTCATCCAACAAACTAAACATTTGGTAGAAATATACCTGACTTTGACCAAGTCTGCATGTTAATCATTAACGACTATATATGTTTGTCTTTTTTGTCTCTTTATTCTGTTTTAATTGATATTTAATATTTATATAGTTAAATTTACTATCGAATACAAATACATTTCTTTAGTAACAGATAACTTCGTGACGTATTTTGTGATGAGAATATTTTTTATTACAGTTCCTGTGCCGCCCCCGCAACCAAGAATTGTATCTCCACAAAATGTAACCGTTGAAGCCGGGGGAACTGCTGTTCTGCGATGTACTGTTGAGAACTTAGGACCCCGTATGGTAGGTGAACATAGAAAATATGGTAAAAATAACATAAGCTAATAACATTGAAATTTCTGGTCATTTTGTATGGTACAATGAAATCAAGGCTTGTCTGTCTTTCCGGTTTCGGTCTGTTTTGATATGCATATTTTTTGTTTCGAATCATGTTCTAAATGAAAAATATATAAAAATTACATTTTCTTAAAAAGAATAGAAATACATGTGTACGTGTTTACGTCAATTTCTGTACTAACTGATAATTAAGTAAGGACATCAGTATATAGAGAAACCACGTATCGAGGTACAGTAGAGATCTCGGCTCGAATAATGTCAAGATTGTTTTATTTATATCTACAAAGCCAATTAAAAAAGTTGTAAATTAGTAAAATATCAAGAAAATAGTCGACCCCTGACAAATGATCTACCTTACATGATGATCTGAGTAAGATTCCAACCCAGACGGTGAGAAGTTCTGAGAAAGATGGTGCTTCAGACCAATTGTCAGTTAAGAAAACAAAATGACGAAGTCAAAATGCGAGACATTTTCTTGCATTCTTGACTCGAAATAACTTTTGTATCTTCGCTTCTTTGACTAATCGAAAGACAAATCTAAGGCGGACGAATAAAAACGTAAATAGTGAAAAGACAGAACCTCGAAAACCTCGTTCCTACGAAATTGCGTTAAATATTCCTTCGTTACTTCATTGTTACGTAGACGGATACCACTAATCAACATCGTTCTGCATAACGATAATTTATTTTGTTATTGACAGGTTGTTTGGCGTTTGGTGAATGAGGCCTCTCCACTAACGATAGGAAATACCGTGTTTACAGTCGATAGTGACATAGGGATAGATGTGGTGTCTGAAAATTACAGAGTTTCCTACAACCTGGAAATTGTCAATGCTCAGTTTGAAGATTCGGGTGTATATGAGTGTCAAGTTACTTCTCGTCAAAGAGTCAGTCAAAATTATGTCTTAACCGTAGTGTCTGGAAAATAATAAATTTGGCAATTTGTTAAAAAAGATTAAATAATTTTATCAAACCAAAATGTTTTGTTGTATATGATTATTTTGTTTAATTTTTGTCGTTGTTGTAACCCTCCCGATATTATTTAATGAAATCATTATTTAGGTTCAGTATTTTTTTCATTTGGTTTCGATCAAATTTAAGAACTCAAATCCCTTCATAATTCAATATAAAATCGATTTTCCGCCCAATTGATCAAAATTTTCTAGTAGATTAGGTTTTGCAGCTTCGATTCTAAACGACAGCTTAAACAATTGACATTTTTAAAATTTATTGACCAATTAAAACATATGTTTTTACTTGTTTATTTATTTATTTATTTATCTATCTATTTTTATATATTTATTAATTTTCATTTTTGATGATTTAATTTGCCATCTTAAAAGCCAACTTCGTTTATAATTAGTGATTTTGACCATTCAAATAATTCTATCCCTGGTTCAAAGGTCAAGTGTAATAAATAATGATGGATAAATAAGTTGAAATGTGCGTTAAGTTAGCTTGTTTGAAAACCTTTTTAAGACTGGCTTTGTTGTAAGGGTGCTCAGTGGGTGATTAGTTTCAGCACTTGACATTTTCTAGGTTAAAATATCTGACAAATCCTCGCATGAATTAGTCATTTCACTTTCAGATTAAGTAATCAGGTTTCCTCTTGATCCTTTAGCTGAATATACTGTGGCGAAAAACAGATGCTCCTCATTTCTTCTCTATGGAAATTCAGATTTGATAAACCATTCGAAGTAATACTGCAAATTGTTTTAGGAACGTTCAAAAAGATTATTTGATCTTTCCTGATTATGAATGAACCTTAAATAAAACAACTCAAAAAACGAATGAAACAAGAAAACAAATCACGGATATTCTAGTTGTTTAAATGTTCAGATATCATATCATATCATATCATATCATATCATATCATATCATATCATATCATATCATATCATATCATATCATACCATATCGTATCATATCATATCATATCATATCATATCATATCATATCATATGATTACTTTCTTGATTTTGATTGGCCAGAATGTACAGGATTTTGGTCTAACAAAACAATAGATCTTGCAGAAATTGTATTATAACCCCCCGCTAAAATGCACGTGATGTTAATATAACGATCCAAACTATAGTCCGTGGGCCTAAATTTAGAAAAGGGGTTTTCTGTGATCTTTTTTTCTATAGAACACTTTCATTGGACGTAATTTATGCAATTCACCAATTACTAAGTCGGTTTCAAAACAACGCTTTACGATTGGCCTTGGTAACAGACGACTTCCGACGTAAACAGTTTCAGGTGAGATGGCTGATGAGCCTGTTTTAAAGAAAAAGCGTTTTGCTACGCTGAACAAAGAGGAATTTAGACAATTTATCGAGGACAAAGATTAAAAAAATACAAAACGGGCAACTGATTCCTCTGTGCGTATTTTTAAAACCTATCTGAAAGAAAAAAATATTCCTGAAAATTTCGAGGAACTTTCAAATCTCGACCTTGACGCAATTTTGAATTTTGATTTTGATTTATTTCATTAAATTTGTTTAATATTTTGATTTTCTTTTGGTTTTGAAAAAATCATATAAAAACAATTACAGACTTTTGATATAGGTGAATTCAATGATTTATCAACCCAATAGAAACATGATATTCACATCGGCCTTGGTGAATATTATGTTTCTGTTGGGTTGATAAATCATTGTATTCACCTCATCCAAAGTCAATAACTGTATCATATCATATCATATCATATTCTAAATTTCTAAATTTCATTCAAAAGATATGAAACCTATTTAAATTTTGTTCATGGAAAAACAGAAAACCAATATTATTTTATGACTATATTTACTAGTTATAATATTTACACATACAATCATACATATAAAAGAAACGGAAGGATGATGCCTCTGGAGTAATGATAATTTATCTATCAAGATTGGTATTATAAAAATAAATAGTTTTTTAAAAGATGTACTCATTTACCCAATAAAAATGAAGATCTATTGAAAAAAAAAATCATACGTTATTGAATGTATTTGACATTTAAACTATCTCTGTCAAGCACTGTTTATTTAGATTGATTCATTCATTATCAGTTCTAATTGAAAACAAATAGAAATTTCGGAAATAAGTGGATAAAGCAGGGTTAACGTGTTAAAAGTCGTGTTTGCTTTTAATCTAGCTGTTGATGCAATATTTTGTACACGTGATCCCTGTTTGCTTTTAATCTAGCTGTTGATGCAATATTTTGTACACGTGATCCCTGTTTGCTTTTAATCTAGCTGTTGATGCAATATTTTGTACACGTGATCCCTTTTGATAATAAGAAAAAATTGCACCGCTAGCTTTCTTTATTATTGCTGGATAACACACAAAATTAAAAAGCAAATATTCTAGTTTATGTGATTATTTTAATCGGATACAGAAAGTTGTGTACTTTTTCTAACTTGAGTAGGAATAATTCGACATAGCTACATGTATGAATGATACAAGATTTTTAAAGCCGAAGAAATCGCCATGGAACACATTGAACGTAGTGAAAGCTGTAATAATCCGTTTGTTATTCTTCATACATAGTGTTCTAACTCTGATTTGGTTTATAAATGTTTTACAAGACAATTGGTACTGGTTCTTATCTCTGTGGTATGTACTTGCTGTTATTGAAGGAATTTATAATATCCGTGTTAGACGGGGGACTGAACATTCATGGTGAGTAGACAGAAAACTGAAAAAAATATGTTCTGGTTTACATTGCTGTCATAATGCATTTAAAAAAATTATCGTTAAATACATTTAAAAATGCATTAAATTGTCATTATGAATTTTTTTGAATGTATTTCACGATAAACTTTTGAAAATGCATTATGGCCATAAGACTAAAATTGGCTGTTGATCTGTCTCATATAGGGTTGGTAACAAATCGGAAACGGAAAACTTACCTTTTGAACTCGAGATATTGATGTCGTCTGCTTTTGAAAATGAGTTTTTCCCTGTTTCCAACTCCAAAGTAATTCTAAAATCATAACCAGTTTTATCTTGGTTGTGAAATAAAATTCAAAACTCTATTTAAAATTTGTAAACAATTTTTATTTGAATTTTGCGTTGAAGAAATTAATTTTTGAAAAATCGAAACAAAAATGATATCTGGTCTGCAATAAAAATACGAAAAACTCTAAAGTCCCATGGTTATAAGAATTTTAAACGAGGCAATTTTAAATAAAGAAATTTATTATAATAATGATTTAATTATTGTTCCTTTGACAACAGATAGTTCTAACTCTTAAATGTCTTTTGTATAATGTTTGGATACTATTACGCATTGTGTATTTTTTACTTTTATAAATAACATTTTAATTTCAGATAGGCTCATTTAATGAGTCAGTGAGTTAATTTTCGTGAATCTGGGTCTTAGTTTATCTTATTGCTATATTTAGGGATAAATAAGAACCGATCGTGGTTGTTTCTGTTGCATTATTTACATGTAGTTCTATTTTTTATTAATTATCAATTACATGTAACTAATAATAAATAATTTTAAAACCTTTTTTTCTAGGATTTCAACATGCATACTTTGGTACATCTTGACAACAATTCCTTCTTTGTGGAACCTACAACTAAATCGTGTCGAATTCACGAAAAGCAGCAATTCGACAAACTTAGTGAGTATTACTATCTCATGTTTAAATAGAGGATAATTTCAGCTTGCAATTGCCCGACACATTTGGTAGGTCTCATGTATTTGTGACGCTTACATTGAAATTTCATAAGCTTGCGAAAATTTAGGCCTGGGATAATCCTGTCATTTTAAATTGTGAATGATTCACTAATGCCGTAGAAGAAGAAACGTGTTATAGTTTCATGTACAGAATTTTGAATATTTCTTTTTGTAAAATAGTTTATGGACAGATAGATGACGGGAAAAAATAAGTACAATAGCCTGCTTTAGCATTCGCCCAGATGAGCAAAAACCTTTTTTATTTCTTCACTGTTTTGACTATATTAATTGAATATTTTAATTTTCGATGGTTTTCTAAATCTGCAATTATATTCGAATTTTAAAAGTTTTTTTTACTTCTGCATTTTATTTTTTCAGGATGTCATTAATGTCTATATTGATAAAGTCACCTGGACAAATGTATTAGAGCAAGCTTTTCTTTTGATGATTATATTTGGAAGATGGTTGCTACCAAAGGGAAGAATCTCTCACAGCGAGTTGTCCCAACTATTGCTTACTTTTATCGGAAAAGCATGCGACATTACAGATTTCTTTCAGATTTTCTCAGAGACAACAGTACAACAAAACACTTCATTAACATATGCAATATCAAGCATCTGGGCAATAAGCTTATTCCAGTTTCCGTTCGTCTTAACAGCAACAAAAATATCCGCCGATAGCGATCCTAGTCTTTGTCTAAATTTGATTTTTGAGACGGAAATATGGAGTATACTAGTTCATATTTTGATGCAAGAGTTTCCGTTTATGATAATCAGATGGCTTATTATTATACAATTTAATGTGTTAAATTATAGTATTTTATTTTTTGCTCTCAAAAATGTACTGCTTCTGGTGATGTATATTTATCGGATTTACAGTATTTTAAGACCCATTGTGGAAAATGCAAACGAGAGAAAAAAAGAACAACCAGGATCCATTGCAACAGTTTCAGCTACTAGTGCTAATAATATTGTCGAAGTTTCTGAAATTGATAGCGAGATGTTTTGATAGAATGATAGTGCATGAGACGGACAAAGCTGTATTGGAGACTAATCTAAAATTCGTTTGTAACTTTATTCTTGGTTTCTTTTTCATTTGTTTACCAAAAGTTCCTGAATATCATTCAATTAATATCATAATATCGCTTTTTGGGCCGATACACCTTAATTTTGAACAAATAATTCCACAATTCCTTTATTTTTCATTTAAACTTATTATTGTTTCAAGTGTATTTCTTATACATTTATAACCCCTTGCCTAACAACAAATTTGATTAATCTTTTATGTGACATATTGTTTACCGCTTTTTAATTTATTTTGAACTTTTGTTTTTGTAAAATGTACTTATGATCTAAATTTGTATAAAAAACTTCTATGTAACGCGTGATTTTGATTTTATGCTCTTGTGGAAATGATTCATTTTTGTACATGAAACATTTTGAAGTCATTACTTGTTTGTTCGAGGTTATTATTTGATATTTACATAACTCCTGTTTCTGTTTTAGCAAGTGACCTAATGGCATGTGACCGTCAAATACATGACGTAAAATACATTACGTCAAGTGAAGTACAAATAACGATTGTCACGTGACGCAACATCTTGTTGTGTTAAATAATTTGTTATTTTGTGTGAGGCGGGGATTTAATATTTGAAATTGGTTTATGATTAATGTAATTGTAAATATAAAGTATTAAATTAGATGAGATATATTAATTACGTTTGTATTACTGCTGTAGTTATTTCAGGTAAACAAAACATATATTTTTTTTGGTTAGCCTGTTATAGTTGATCATTACCCGCTAAAATTACGATAATTAAAAGACTAGTTAATCATAGTTTTAATGATTTATTATGCCCGAAACTTGATACTCTTAACGTCAAAGTTTAATTGGAACTCTTAACGTCAAAGTTTAAATTGGAACTCTTAACGTCAAAGTTTAAATTGGAACTCTTAACGTCAAAGTTTAAATTGGAACTCAGTTAAAATTGGAACTCTTAACGTCAAAGTTTAAATTGGAACTCTTAACGTCAAAGTTTAAATTGGAACTCTTAACGTCAAAGTTTAAATTGGAACTCAGTTTAAATTGGAACTCTTAACGTCAAAGTTTAAATTAGAACTCTTAACGTCAAAGTTTAAATTGGAACTCAGTTTAAATTGGAACTCTTAACGTCAAAGTTTAAATTGGAACTCTTAACGTCAAAGTTTAAATTGGAACTCAGTTTAAATTGGAACTCTTAACGTCAAAGTTTAAATTGGAACTCTTAACGTCAAAGTTTAAATTGGAACTCAGTTAAATTGGAACTCTTAACGTCAAAGTTTAAATTGGAACCCTAAACGTCAAAGTTTAAATTGGAACTCTTAACGTCAAAGTTTAAATTGGAACTCCTAACGTCAAAGTTTAAGTATGGTTGATACATTTAAGAATTGAATTTCACTTTTTACGTTTTACGCTACGCTACGCAGTTTTACACAATTTGTAATAATTTTCACGTTGTTACACCCCGATAACAACGTAAAAAGTGAAATTCAATTCTTATAATTACAAACCCGAAATTAAACAGTTTTTTAAAGCTGACCTACATTTCTGAACTGATGATCTGATTTTCCGAAAATCAATGTTACAACGTCGCAGCGTAATAATACATTAAATGTCACCTTTAAAAGACTATAAAATGTCTTGTAAAAACTGAAAAAAGGTTTTAAATCGATATCTTCTTATTCATTTTTTTGTTAAATTCAGTCAACATATCAATGATATTACAATAAAATCCTTTTAGAGAAAAGGTACTATATTATGTCTCGTGATAACACATTTACCAACAACAACGTACGACTATCATACGTTTGTAGGACACGCGTGTCAACTTAGATCTACAGGTTGACGTTTCCAATAACAAAAGAAAACTGAATGAACAGTTTAAAAAACCGTGGAACCAACTAATGAAATGGAATTTATGTTTTCTTGGTTAAAACTGATTGTTTTAGCCAACTATGGGCTGAGAGTGATACAAAGGGATTTTGTTTAATGATGACATCAGTGGTAGCTGTAATGGCTGATCAGAGACGTGGAGGTAAAACAAGCGGTAGAGGTCATTAAACTGGACGTTACCCTAGAGGGTATCACTGATATGTTTCTTCTGTGAACAGAACAGTTCCTTCTATAGCTGTAAATTGAGGCCTCGTTTCTGTGGCCTGACATAAGCATGATGTGGCGTAACTGAAATTCAGCATCACTCAGCATAGATATATGGCTGTGGCTCTCGGGCGATGTGTAGTACCTGACTTCAATTATAATTTTTTTATATTTTTTTTGCTTGAATTCGGAAAACACGCGTTTAGAAAAAGGTGCGTAACAAAATTTATTTTGACTTTAGATTTTTAAGGATTGTACAAAAGGAATTCTCCGCGACTGGTTCACAAAGAGATAAAAATATTTCATAAATAAATATTTATTAGTCTTGAATATTTTGGTGAAAAAGTATCAGAACATGTCAAGTTGAATAATTTTTAATGTTTCTAGGTGGAATATTTGCCGATCTCGAAGACATTCCCATTTGTTTACAATTTAAAAATAGATAAATGAGATGGGTAATCCCCGAAACTGGTCGAAAGTAGTTCCGGTAGAAAACGTTGTTATTGGAAAATAACTTCATTTGACAGGAAAACGACCAATGATATTGCTTTAAATCGTGTAACAACGTGAAGTTTGTAATTATATTTATTTAAATGTTTTTTCACGAAAGAGATACAGAATCTTATACATCCACCAGTTTTGTTTATGTTTAGACAAAACTCTGTAATAGGATAAATCTATAACTCTTACAGAAAAAAAATGTAATAGAATGATCTATAGTTGACTTAAAAATAAAGTAGTAATAGAATAAGTCTAAGGGAAGTAAATCTTATATGTTATTTAACACATTTTAAACAGATGTTGTGTGTTCATAGTACTTTTGGGATTCCCAAACATCTTGTTTATTTTACCAGTGGTCCATAAATACTTTTTTTTTTCTTGGAATTTACACCTCTATCTACTGTTGGTGTCACTGTTTAATTTGTGACAAAGAATAATGCTTTATTTTCAAATTTGAATTTCGTTTGGCCATGATAGGAAACACATGTACGCATCCAAAATTATCGCAGTCTGAATAAAGAAAACAAGAGGCTCATGGATCTTAACGCTCACCCGAGGAAATGTCCAAAAACTTACAAAGAACTTAAATACAAAAAGTTCATAAAATAACTCAAGTTTGGAAAATCCTGCAATAATTAATCAGAAATGTCTAGTCACATTTCATTTATAAATAGCTCATATAGCTGATTTAACTATAGTACAATGAATCATTAACCATAATTATGGTTATGCAGCCATGACTTTGATCTTTGAACATATGAACTTGAACCTTATATAAAAATATTTGTAATATCAACACCTACAATATTCTAATAATCATGCTTGTACAAAATGTTAATGGTTTTCAAGATAATTTACAATTTCAGTTCTCTTCTACAGCTATGACCTTGACCTTTGAACATGTGACCTTGAACCATATATCAAAATGCTCGTCATATCAATACTTACAATATTCTAATATATGTGCCTATACAAAAAGTTTATAGTTTTCAAGATAATTAACAATTTCAATACCTACAATATTCTATTATACATGCTTATACAAAAAGTTAATAGTTTTCAAGATAATTCACAGTTTCAGTACACGTATGCAGCTATGACCTTGACCTTTCAACATATGACTTTGAACCACATATCACAATGACTGTCATATCAATACCTACAGTATTCTTATTTACATGCCTATACAAAAAGCTTATATTTTAAAGCTAATGCACAATTTTAGTATTTTTAAGCCAAAAATAACATTTCAGGGGCAATAACTCCTACATGGATTATCATATAGTTACGAAACCTTTTATAATTTTGTCATGGGGAACATTTTAACAATGGTTTGAATTCATACATCTCTTAATATTTGCAAGAAAATTGCCTAAAACTGCAAAAATCACTAATTAGGTCATGACCTTTATTTTGTGACCTTGACCCTATTTTAAAGGTTATTTCAAGAAAAAGTCAAAACTGAAAACCCCATGTCATTATCTGTTCAAATGGTCAAGTTATAACAATTTGAAGCCATTTTACGAAATTTTTTAAATTAAACGCAAAAACGCGTAACCCATTTTTGGACCAAATTTCACGAAATGAACAATCTATAGGCTTAAGGCCCTAGAGAATCCAAATATCACATCAGAATTTTTTTCCCATCATCGGTTTCAGAGAGAAGATTTTTAAAGATTTTTGGACCCCTAGGTCACCTTGACCTAGTTTTGGTAGCCATGGCAACGCCATGAACAAATCTGAATTGCACCGGCCCATATATGCTTCTGACCAAGTATCATTGAAATCTGTCAAGCAGTTTTGGAGGAGAAGTCGAAAACAGGTGGTAACGACGCACGCACACACGCACACACGCACGCACGCACGCATGCACATACACACGCCGCGCTATGCCATAAGCTCACATGACCTTTCGGTCAGGTGAGCTAAAAAGTGGCTGCTATCGGGATATACATGTTAAAAATCCAGACAAATAATGGATTCATTCCGAACGAAACGTAAAACATTACCAATGCGATCACTCTTGATGTAAACGTCATCATTTAGACATGTAAAATTCAGTTAGGAGCAACGGTTTTCTTTTTACAGAAAAAATGATCGTAAACGCGGATGCGCATTGCGATTTTCAGTTAAGTTTAGATCCAGATAAGTAAAATATATCAAACTTAATGTATTGGATTTTTTTATGAAAATTTATCATGAAATGATTTAATATATACAATCACACTCCATGATCAACAAATACTTCGTAACAACAACAATACAATCAAAAACAACTGTTTTTTTTCTACCAAATGATTTCTAATTGCTTCTAAAGGGTTCTTGGTTGCTTCGCTTACTTAGATGTCTATCTTTCGTCTCTGGATGCAACAGCCTTTACAACAAGAAGCTGTATAAACGCAATTTTGTCCGTTCTGTCGCTTACGTAAAACATAATTGTCTTTTCGAACCAATTCACGAAATAGATAATGAACAAATCCTAAATTCGCTATCATAAGTTAAATTAAATCTCTTCATACTTAACAACGGATATTTCAAGCTTAAGCTTTCTGCAGGCCTCAATTTGCTATCAGAATAGACCAATGTAAACAAATATATGTTAGTCTATCTTTAGAATGAAAGCTTTAACAACAACACCGGGTTTTAACCATAAGAGAGTTGTTAATAATGGATAATCAACTTAGAAAACATATGGATTTTTTGTTTTTGCATTCGATTGTGTTTCTTATTGCTCTATAAACTATATTACAGTTTCTTGTATTTTGCAGGGGAATCGGTGGCCGAATAGTCTATTGCTTTCGCTTACGTGTCATTGTGCCTCGCAGCGTCTTGATTCGAATCCTTCCAGGACAAATCCTAGTGGCAAATTTTGTTAGTTTGTTTGACAAAGGTTGGAGGTATCTCAGGGCACTTCAGAATTAAGCGCCTCAAAAATTTTAAAAATCTTGACATGGGAGTAAAACACAATTTGTTTACTTTACCATTTTGCAACAATCATCGAGTTATATCGGTAATGTATTTTGTACGAATGACATATACTTATGGATTCGATTCCTGACGTCGAAAGAGATATAAACAACTTCTTGATTACTTAGGCATTTCACCTGGTTCTCCGTTTTATTTCTCGAACTAATATGCAATTTTAGTCCAGTCTAACGAAATAGAATGTAAAAAAGGTTTTAAATAAGTTTAAATTAATACCTGTGTAAGCAAAGAGAAGCGTGAATTTTGACAAACAATGTTGAAATGTGTAAGGTCAATGCTTAGAGGGACATTTCCTCAGAGGGAAATCAAGTTTTGGTTTCATTGAGAATACGTATCTTTTTAATCAATGTAAAATCTTCATAATTTTCAAATGAAATATATGACATCATAAAAAAAAGAATTAAATAAAAATGAAATGGATATTATTTATAAGTTCTAAAGACGCAAAAATTGCATATTTCTTGGACCTACAAATTTGTTTACTTATCTTCAGAAACATTCCTGTAGGTATAAAAATTAGTTTCTGATAATTTCTGACAATAATGTTTTAACAAGTCATATCGGGAGCAAAATTTATGTTCCTGAAAAAAGTAAAATTTAAGACAGGTATTTATCTACAGCAGTACTATTTTTGTTGATCATTTTGTTTTTTTATTTGTTAAAAACAACTTTTTAGTGAAGTAAAAAAATATATAGATATACAGAAATACAGTTTTATTATTTTATATCTTGTAAATACACGGGATCTGTATTCTGTTGTAGCTTTGATTCAACACGGATATCTAGATAATATGATAAGTTTTATTTTTTCGTTCCTGTTTGATTAATTAATTTAATGGGGTTTTACTTCCCAGCTAAAAATATTTTATTTTTTTTCTTGACGTCACTAGCTATAAGTGAAGTGGCAGAAATTGTGACCTTTGCAGTGTGCTCAGCGCAATGCGCAGGGAGGATTCTTTAGCGTGTAACGCCTGTCGTAACACAAAGCATAGTTTTTTAAGGTCTCCCCCGAAGGACCGAGAGACTTTCATTTAGTGCTTAGTGAAAGAACAGTCACTGCAGTTCGAACCCCGACCTCTCAGATACAAAGTAAGCACTCTACCAACTAAGCAACCGTAGTGGTGTTTTTCTGTTGCTGTTCCCAGACAAAAAAGTACATGTAAATAATACAGTAACAATGCGAAACGTTAAAAATTGTTTAAAAAGATTATCCGAAATCAAAAACAGTACAAAAAGTATACTGTTTTTATCTGTTTCGTTACTTATCTACATTTTAGATGCAAGATTTGAAAAATGTCCTAATTTTTCATAATTTTGCTTTTTTGGAGGTTGCATATATATTTTGCTCTTGATCCGTATAATTTCTGTATATTTACTTTTTCATATATATATTTTAAAATTTTTCGTTTTAATTTTCTCGATAAATATTTATCAATTACTGGAAACTGTTTTTTTATGTTTAAAATAATTTTTAGAGTTACAAATTTCAAGAACAAATCAAAATATTTTGCCGCTAAAAGTTACAAGATTTGAAACTCTACACCTGCTCTCTTAGGACGACATTTTTATGATATCTTTAAAAAATAGGTTGTTCAATGACGACAAAAGGAAGTAATTTAAGAGAAATAGTTGAAAAATTTATATCTATATCTCAGTATTATTTCGGGTAAGCCTACAAGATAACTCAACTTGTTTTGAAAATTGATAACAGGAAAACACACAACGAGATGCTCTTAACGTTGCTGAAGAATTTGTATTTATATTTTATTGTTCGTAGGATATTAATAGTTACCTGCAACATGTTTTATGGTTACAACTTTCGTATTTTTTTTTTTTTTTTTTTTTTTTTTTTTTTTGTGTTCGTGTGTAATCAAACAAAAGCAGGTAAAATTGTTTAAGTGTTTTATTTATGAATAAAGTACACCATTTTCGTCAGTTTATCAACGATCGGGCATCACTGAACACGCATATCATACATTCTTAAAATAAATTACAATATATACCTTAGAATAATAAAACAATGTCTTCCCAAATATTACAGACATAGAAAATTCTAAAACTTATTCAGGATATAAATGTGAAAGCACAGGTATTACATGTTCCTTCTTGAAGTTAAAGCACCCCAACAAGAAGCACATAAAACCGGAAAGAATACAGCCATTAATAACAAAAATAGCCGGGACCCCTTCTGCGTAGGTAGACAAGTTCCCAAATTTTAAAATTAGTAATAATAAATGTCGTGCTTCATAAAGCAATGTTGTCAATTTCATGCATAATGCAGCTATTGTAACAGCAAAATTAATATACTGCTCTACTGACTTCACTTAGAATACAGTTTCCAGAATTGAAATCAAACAGCTTTTAGTGAAGGACTTAACCTTAACCTTAGAGATGCCCATAATAATTTTGGGGTAATCCACCCTTGATTCTTTTCTATATACGCTCTAAATAACCGCAACTAAGAAATAATCATAACTTTGGAAATAAAACCAAGCCCTAATAAAGATACTTTAAAGAATTATGTATCCTCAGCGAAATTAATAATAATAATAATAATAATAAAAATAATAATAATTATAATAATAATAATAATAATAATCAAAAATATTATAAACAAAAAACTCAATGTGCAAATATCATGCTCCTTTGAATATAGATTTTGAACAAAAAGATGCATATATTGCAAAAAAGCCGGAACACAAATAAAAGCTAGTAATTTACAAAACTACAACTTAGAACATATACTTTATATATTTATTTAATATCTGAAATTTTACTTGCTAAAATTTTTAAAAAGGCAGGTAAAACTGAAGATATATCTTTTTTAAAAAAAACACAGAACGGAAGAGTGCAATGTGGAATATGTGCCTGTGTGTTGAAAAGGAATACATTAAAACTCATTAAAATTAATAAATGTATAAATGAAAGGTAACATAAATGATAATAATATTAATGTTAATAAAATGTCATTTATGCATTTATATAGGGTATATACAGGAGAGTCCAAATATTTCCCTCTCTTTTGGACAATATGAAAAACTCTTGATGTAGAAAATCACAGGTCCTTTCCCAAAACATACACTTGAAAATATCTGATAGATTTACCGGAACTTGCTGTGTATTAATCCCCATTCATCAGATGACAGAACTCTGGAAACAATAGAAGAAAATTATTCAGTTGCGCAACACAAACAAGCATTATGGCGCCGGTTAGATATTGGTTATATATATATGTATATATATAGTGCAAGCAAAGGAATATCTAGTAGCAGGAATTAGGACAAGCAGTTAGTGCGCATCTGTTAAAATGGAATGGTGGGAAGACAAATTATTTCATGACGTAACACGCAATAAGTTATGACGCCATATGATGACGAAACTTTCTGTTGATGAGGATGGGGCACGCTGCAAAGTCTCTCGCTCATAACAAATATATGAACTGAAGGTGGGCTAGTTCTACCAGGATGGCTTCCTCTTACGTAATATTGTTTTGGACACCATATTGGATTACACGCGTGCTACTAATGAAGTTCAGAATACATAACCGGAATCGTGCCCAGCCTTGATATGTCATTTTCATTCAGAGCTCATCAGACTTTTGAATTCTGTAAAAATAAAATGCATAGTTAAATACGCACAGACAAATATAAGTAATTTTTTTGTTATAACAAGCGCATATAAATATTATGTACAGTAAAAACATTTTTTTTATAAAATCTTAGTTCTTTCTTCATTCTAATCATCATTACATGCTAAAAAGAATTTCTCGGTAAAAAAGATTTTCTGATTAGGAGAAATTTTCTCCCCCTCATTTCCATTCATCCTTTTGCAAAATTTAGTGGTTTGGATGATTTTTCACTTTTTTTATTATTATTTTATCGAAAAAAAAAAATTGGACCATTGAAATCCACATATACATTGTTAACACAACAATGACGATAGAGAACCATTAGTGACGAAAGCAGTATACATGTGAAAATGAAGTATTTCAGGCCCCATTTAGAAGTTCTTATCTTTATCGAGGCTGTCTGTACTGTGGTGATGAGGTCAACCAAACTACCCGGAAAAACTAATTTTCCTGACCTGGTAAGATTCGAATACCGAATACTTAAGGGTCTTTTAAATCGTAAATGTACTTGAAAATATTCAACCACCAGAGTCTTGAAATAAGCATAAATGTATTTGTCTTGTTTCCATTAGGGTAACAAAAATGCAGGCGATTTAAGAAATTGGATACCTCAATACCATTGTTTGAAATAAACAATAATACTGAGTTTTCAGTAGAAATATATTTATACTTAGTAAAGTACTTGAATTCATTGGCAACACATTTATATAGCAAAACTATCTGTAATAATGTGGATTTGCGATAAATTCAGGTAAGGGTAAAATAACGGATTAGGGGACTCTAGTGTAGGTGACAAATAAATCTAAATTTCATCTCTTTTAACCAGATTTTCCTTATATTTCTATATTTACTATCCTATATTTAACTATTTTTGTTTTCATGGTGGCTTTATGCAATTGAAGAAAATTTTCACACATTTTTTCAATTTTCAACTGTCTCGAAGCGTCTTGGAAAGTTTTAAACAAATTCAGTTAGTAATGGTAGGCGTGTTGTGCCATTCTTTACAAGCCGTTGTACAAAAACAAAATTATGTTAAAACATTGTATCACTTTTGTATTAAAGTTGGATACATTTTCTATTAAATTAAGGTTTAGCCATTTTTTCTTACAATACTCCTACTACTCAGGAACTCTATTGTTGGCCCACTTTTATAAGAAGCTAATATAGACCTTGATAATGGGACAAAATCGCCATTATTTCATATCACTTAATACCTAATATATTGAGCACTGTTAAGACTGTCTTTCATTGTAATAAAAAAAAATAAAGTTACACCTTTGGATTAAATTATGCGGAAAATTGAATACAATGTATTGTTTATGATTCATTTCATCTTTGAATAACACGTATAAGATAAACAGCTATAGGTAAACGTACTTTTATATCATCGTTATGATTTATAAGACATTTTATATTAATGATTACAAACATATCATTCATTCATATTGTTGCTGTACGTAAATTATTATTTTTAAATGGTGTACTGTATAACTACTTCTGATGTCCAAGGTTTTAGCGAAACATAAACTGTCATGTATAAAAAAAGTCATTTTTATTTCCTTGATATTGAATTATTTTTTATAGAAATTAAAAATCAGCACATGGCACATGTATTAGAAGAAAAATTGAATGAGTCTGTGCATATATGGCACATCATAATTAAACAGGTATTTTTTGTTAAATATTTATATTGGAGACAAACAAACTTATGCCAAAAAAAGTCTTACATATTGAAAAATCTTTACAAATAAAATTTTAATTTTGATAAATCAATCGGAAGTGACAAAAATATACATACAAAAATACTATGTATTTCCGTTTACGTATGGATTTGTTTTTTGTTTTGTTTTGTTTTGTCCTTGTTCGTTTTTTTGTTTGTTTTTTGTTAAGTCTATTAACGTTAATTTTTTATTTTTATTGTGTTTTTACAATGATCCTACTGATATATTCATTACTTTGAAATGGACACAATGATCATCTGTAGAAAATACACTAGGTTGGTACTTAATCTTTAGTCATTGCGAATTCATGACGTCACATAAAAGATTTTAAATGTTAGAAAAATGTTATAAATGTTATATTTATATAAATGTTATAAAAGACAATGTATTATTTATCGTAGAAGACATCAATGTCTATTGGTTTGATATAGTCTAATTACATGTACATGCTTTCAGAATAAATTTGAGGATTTTTCTATTCCCAAAAGAATCATCGATACTTGCATGGTTTTCTACATATATCACAAAAAGGTAACACCATAAATAAGGTAGAAAATACAACCAGACAGACAAAGTAATGACACAGTACTGAAAACGAGACTAACGAATTATCAACGAAACCAGCGGTACAAGTGAATTGGACGAGAAAAAAATACAACATTTCACTAACGAAAGTACTGAGTGACTGTTAATACATGTATTTGCATTTACAAAAATATTATGCCAAATTTAGATTTTAAATATCAGAATTGATTAATTTGAACCTTAACATGCAACATTCCATCCTGCTGATGTAACAGAAATTAGTTTGCAATAAAATTCCATGTTTTTGTTTTAAATTAAACTTATATTTACAGTTGGGATCCAAAACCACTTACACTTGTAAAAAAAAAATCTCAGGCACAAAACGATTAAGAACGCATTCAATAACTCCAAATCCTTGAATTCATATACTAGAGAGATTGTTATTGTGTGATGGATATATGTCGGCTTTATTCGTGCAGAAAAACTTTGAAAGCTACAGACATCCTGCGTAGAACTGTGTAACGATAGTTCAGTTCTTGTCTTTGAAAAAAGAGTTATCGGTATTCGATTAAAATTCCTTGAAGGGTCTCAAGAAACAATATGTTCTCGACGAATAACCTGAAAAAGAATAGACTTCAACCATAAATTTACCTTCGTAATCTACTGTTCCGCTTCCGTCTGTGTCGGTTTCAGCAATCATGTCATCTATTTCCTCTTCCGTTAAATCGTCACCTAAACTCTTTAAGATCCATCTCAGGTCAGCTACATCAATTACGCCTTTATTGTTTTTGTCTAAAACTCTAAATGCTTCTCTCAGTTCTCTTTCGTCTTCATCTTCTCTTAATTTTCTTTCAAAAAGTTCCTTGAACTGCTCCCATAAAATTTTACCGGTTGCTGCGAGGATTAAAAGTAATCGAAATGATAAATGAAAATAGAAATATAAAAACAAATCAAAAGTGCTAGTTGTTTCATTATTAGATAATTTAAAAAGTTAAAAAGGGATTCTGAAAAATAATCTTAGCAGAACGTGTCCAAAAATAGTAACCGAAACTTTATTTAACTCCTATTTGATTGGAAATGTTCATCTATCAGTAATGATAAGGTCTTAAACAAGGCACGAAGTGTCCTTTTAGCACAAGTGTCTAGATGATCAGACGTTGCAATTTAAGTAATCTTGTTGAGAAAATACTGTTTGGCTTTTGGTTTGAAGTTTAGCCATCTTTCATTTTTACCCTTTTTCAATACATTATATAATTTGCCATAAGTTGTCATTGCTTAACTTTTAATGGCTGCGTCTGGCTATTTCAAATTTTTATCTTATAAATTCAAAATGTTCATATATTCAAAATTCAACACAAGACAGATTTAGAAAACTTTTATTTTTTAAATTTTATTTTTATTTGGAAAAATCAAAATATTATGTCACATCATATTTTTTGTAACAAATCACACAGCATGATTCATGATAATTACATTATTTTTTTTTAATTATTTTTAGAGAATTTATAAATTTAGGGACTTTTAACAAAAAGTTGAAAAAAACACGACTTTTCTTTCTAAGATACATAGATCAACAAAAATACAAATGAAACCTCAAAACATTACTTTAATGTTTTATCCCACGATGTAGCTTCTTATTCTGTGAAATTTTAAAAAATAGATCCTAACTTAAAACGACAAAGGTATATATATAGCGTTCAAAATAAAAAAAATGCACCTGATATTACTTTTTGTGTCGCCTGTAAAAGCGACATATAGGGATTTCTTCCGCCGACGTCGGCGGTGGCGGCGTCCCCTGTTTGATTGTCCGGAGCATAACTTTGTCATCTTTAGTTAAATCGACACCAAACTTGGTTTGCATGTTTCTTGCAATGAGGTGCAGAGTTAAAGAACCTTAACTCTACATTGGGAAATTTTAGAGGCATTCCCCTATTATTATTTTTGCTTGAAAGAAGCATAACGCCTTCATTTTTTTAAAGTAAATTTTGACATGATAAACATCTTTTAATACTTTAACACATATAACACGGTTTTTGTCATTTTTAAAAGAGTAATTGCCATTCACATAAAATTCTCTTTGAAATTTTTGCCCATTTCACAAATTGCTTGTCCAGAGGATGACTTTGTCATCTTCAGTTCAATTAATACCAAACTTGGTACGTATGTGTCATGCAATAAGACAAAGTACATGGTTAAAGAACCATAAATCTACAATTGGAAATTTTAGAGTTATTCCCCTTATATTATTTTTACTTCACTTTTTGAGTAATCTTCACCAAATTTTGACATGATTAACATCTTTTAATACTTTAACACAAATATTTTTTGTATATGGTCATTTTCAAATATTTATTGCTCTTCATATAAAGTTTTGCGCAGTTCTCTAATTGCTTGCACGAAGCATAACTTTATCATTTTAAGTTTAATTAATACCAAACGTGGTATGCATGTTTCTTGCAATGAAACGATGTTTGCGTGTTCTTAGCATTTTATTGTGTGTGTGTGTGTGTGTGTGTGTGTGTGTGTGTGTGTGTGTGTGTGTGTGTGTGTGTGTGCGTGCGCGCGTGCGTGTGTGTGTGCGTGTTTGAGGAGGGGTAGGGGGTTGTTTTCAATTGTCAATTTTAAGATATGTGTCGCCTTAAGTTTATTTTGACTTTAACTTGGTCAGTTAATAGTTTTACTATTGACTCCAATCTTTTGTCAGGCGACACATTCGACTCGCGGAGTTCTAGTCTTATTTATTTATTTATTTTTGAAGCGCTGTAAAACAAAGATACATTCACAATAATGTTGTTTACGGCGGCAAGATTACGGAAACTTCAGAAAAGGTTCAAAGTTCGGCCTTGGGGATTTAAGTTCCTTTTTGCGTTTTAAAAATTAGCTTTTGTAGAAAATGGCTTGTTTTTCTTTGAATTAACTACAGGATTGTACAGCAGCTTTTTACAATCAATCCTTAACCAAGATTACCTTAATTCTGCCAATTTTGACAATCTTATAAAATGTCATTAGATTCAAAATTTTACCTAACTGCATAAATATAATGTAAACTATTATAAGTATTTAAAATATCAGAAGGGCGCCAAAAAAAAAAAAAAAAAAAAAAAAAAAATTAAAAAAAAAAAAATAAAAAATAAAAAAACTCTTTTACTTTCTTGTATTCAGCAACACTGCAGGTATAAATTTATCTATACATATATTTGGAGACATTTCGATATCAATATACCTGAAATCCTTTTGTTCTACTGTTTTGTGCTTGTATAGAATGATTTAAGAAGTAATTATATTTTGCTTAAAACCGTAATTTCTATTTAAAATTCTGAACTTTTGTGTATAACTTCTAATAGTGATCGCCAACAAACCACGTAAAATGTTCTGACGTTTGAGGGAAACAATTCCTAGTATTTCTATAGGATAATGAAACACATTAGTCGATGATTTTCGCATTAAACATCATTTTGAGTAATAAGGTTGAAAAAAAGGTTTATACCCTTTTGAATGACAAAAAGAAGTGATTTCTTGAGATATTAAATGAGGATTGTAACCATTCTTTAGAATAATATTGAAATTAGGTGTTTTAACGTTTCAGTAAATATTTTATTGATATCGAAACATCACTAACACAATTAAAACTATGTAATAAATTTTTACCATCTTCGTCCTTTTCATCAGCCCATCGCTTTAATTTTTCATCTTCTACGTGTAAAGCTAAACTTTTAAATACATTTCCTAATTCATTAGAGTTTACGCATCCTGCTCCTTTTTTGTCAAACAGGTTGAATGTATTATGGGCATCTGTAATAATAATAATAATAATAATAATAATAATAATAATAATAATAATAATAATAATAATAATAAAAAAATAAAATTATAATTTTTTTATATGTCTTGTAAATAATAGGAAAAGATACATTACCAATATAATCATTTTAATGCCATATTTTTATGGCATATATACATGTATAGCTTAAGCGAGCAGTACTAGTACTGACATGTGACAATTGCTTTTTTTAATACTTCATTTTACAAACATTAGCACATCACATCTAGTTGTTTAAATTTGAATCGAATTAATATATCTAATATTTCAAACTGATTGACCACATATGCATCTGTACATGTAATAAAACAGTTTGCTAGATTTCAAAGTATCTTAATAGATGTACATCTCCAATTAAACCTTAAATGGTGAGTGTTTACGATCAATTTTGTTCTTGTTCATCAATGTCTTTAAACTTTTTTTCAATTTTTTAAAAATGTCTTATCATTATTAACCTTCAAAAAATGCATGCATAACTAATTATGAGAGAGAGAGAGAGAGAGAGAGAGAGAGAGAGAGAGAGAGGGAGAGAGATAGAGAGAGAGAGAGAGAGAGAGAGAGAGAGAGAGAGAGAGAGAGAGAGAGAGAGAGAGAGAGATGGGCATGATGTATATATAATAAGTTTATTGATACGCAGTAGACGTTCCTGTACTGTGGTACGATAACCGTGCCGGTAAGATACTGGATTTTAGACTTCTCTCTCTTATCAGGTTAACGAACTAACTACTACAGTACACTATTTTTGTAGTAAGTCTCTAAATAAATCACTCACTCGTCAAGTTGAACGCCTCAGAGAGATAAATCACTCACACGTATACCTTACCATCCCAAAGAGAAAAATAAACTATAAAATTTAATTTAAGGAATTTTATCACTAAAAATTTTGCTGATGCGCATAATTCTGATCACATAACTAACTCGCTTATATTTTTATCAAAAAACTAGTTTATTTTTAGTATTTTGTTCATATTATCATCATTTTAACCAGTATAATTTATCTGACATAAAAAATTCTATTACTTTCTGTTTAAATCAACATCTATCTGCGAGAGCTTCTTCAGTTACTGGCTGTAGGCCTTATACGGCTGCACGGATGTTGTATCGCTATGGTAACCGCGTATCTGATTGCATAGAAACATGTGTTAAAGATTCTTCGTTTTATCTATCTTTAACATATTGTTTATATCAGGAATATATCGTATTTATAAGTAACAAGAGAAAACCACGATATTACTATTAGTGTATTAAACAGTAATGATAGTACTATTAGTGTATTAAACAGTAACGTTTACTTTTGATCAAAGTACAATAATTACTTAGGTCAGTCTCAGTATCCAGGACACAGGGTTGATACTAATGGATTTGTTTAGTTTATTAACTTCACGTGTGGAGTTAAGAGGTTTCAACTGATGACGTAATTTCATTCATAAAAATATTAAGTATTCATCTACACATGATAGGTAGTAACCGGGATTTTGTAACGTGGTTTAATATTGAACTTGACAAGTCTTGAACCCCACCCCAACCCCGTCCCATCAATAGAGCGAATCTATAAATAATAATAATAATAATAATAATAATAATAATAATAATATGAAAACAATATATAATTACTATTGTGTAAAAAGGGACAATGTATACGGTGCAGTTACTTTTTTAATAAACCGATTTCCATCATTTTTATTTATATTTAAAGGGAAACAACTCCATTTTAAGGATTAAATTTTAATATTGTAGGTAGAGTACTGTAATATAGCACTTTTTTAAATTTAATCACAAAAATACACAATATATATGTCAATATATTGTCATATACCACTTTTTGAATGTATTTTAATGATTAAATTCTAATGTGGTATATGACAGTACTATAACCACGAGTTAATAACATTTAATTTCAAACAATGTGTTAAATTTATTATAAATGTATAAAATTTGGACTGGTTGGGGTTCTTCGAATGAATCACACAAAGTTTTAGGTTATCTGGAGTTAAGTGGGGAGAGGGTCAGAAGAGATATGCGATGGGTTTAGGTAGTCATACCCCATCTGTAGCCATTCGGCAACACTTACCAGTAAATTGTTTCTCTGTGACTTTGAATTCAGACTGAAAACAAAAGGACACAAAAATAAAGTTTAGAGAATTACCAAATTATTCAACCCCACAAACAGGTCTAAACACAATTCTGTGTTTTTAGAATTACAAAACCAATTGATAACAATAGGTGTATTATCTAAGTGTTATAACGAATGTTATATCCAAACTCTCTTCTTATCTTCATTTTCTAAAAGCAATATATGCAATTTTGAAGCAATTAAACTCGAATTTCTAAACGCTCTTAAACAAAAAAGAAAAAAAGAAAAAGAAAAAAAAAAAAAAAAAAAATACTAGCGTGCTACTTTGAGCGAAAATATTTTTCTTTTTAAGTAACTGAACAAATATTTGCCTATTAATATGTACCAATGAATATACAGAATTTCCAAATTGATGAAAGGTGATGAACATAGATGATTTTCATATTGATATTAGCCAATATTTTTTAATCACACTGTTGGAAATTCTCTTTTCTTAAAATTTATTAATAACATCACCGAAGATAGAAAATTTAAAACTAATACAAATTCAAGATTCAAAAGAATTAATCAATTAATAACATAACAAGACAATTTTGCAATTGGACATAAAAACAAATGAACCCTAGCGAAAACAACCTTTTAACTTTTGAGAATAAATGTTCTTATATTCGTTGATTATTCCACATAAATATTTTAAAATGAATCGAGGGTAAAGATTTTGTTTAACTTACCATTTTTATATAAATGATTTATTCCGTTCTGTTTTACAAATCCCAAATAAAATCTTCGAAAATTTTTATCCCTCCAGCAGTCCGGAATCCCCGAGAAGAAAGCGTATTGCGCATGTGCAGAATCTTCTGGAATCTGATCCAAAGGGTTATGGTGTGTCTGCATGTAATGCACCAAGACACCATTTAAGGTTGCTATGGTGCCGCGTGTTTACTGATACAACGATAAAACCCGAATCAGAAGAAATCAGTAGCGTTTATTTGAGTAATTCTGAGTAATAATATAATAGATTATCTAACTTTTTAATTGAGAAAAGACGATTTGTTGGTATAATAATAAGGAATTACTGAACTCACTGGTTATAGAAACTAACATCTTCGTTGAACTTTGAACTGTAAGATGATGTCATAGTTTCCCGTACTTTTTAGCACGTGTTGCTGATTTATCATATGTTTATAATTAGGCGACATCCCTCTCATATAGTTTATAAACAACGACACGTGCGGTTTTGTTTACATATTAGTTAATCGTCAAGAATGTGTAAAATAAATGTTTGCTTTTCTTTGTAATAGAGAGTGTTCTTATCAAATAAAATATTGTATGTTTTTAACATTGTATTATTTAAATAAGAAATAATATAAAAATGTAAATAAATGAATAAATAGATAAACAACTTTTGGTGAATAAATGAATAATAACTATCGTTACAATAGTTCAAAATGATTAAGAGATATAATAATAATAATAATAATAATAATAATAATAATAATAATAATAATAATAATAATAATATTCTTGATAGAACATTTTGTTTTATTGAACATTTTGTTTCATATACTAGTATTTATCAACAATACCGCTTTTTTAAAAAAATTAATATGTTGTTTCTCGCATATCAAATGATGTTTTAATATCAACCATATATATGAACTCATGATGTTATAAACCTACATACATACATACATACATACAGCTTATGGTGATTGTAATTAAATAAAAGATTATTTGAAATTAATACAAGAACTTATCAAATAGCAGGAGAAAGGATGGGCTTGGTCTTCAGAGGGTAAGGTTACTTGTATAATGATGATTACATAATTCCTGGTATCTTTGCAGCGGTGGGTATTCTCCGTCGGCTAAAAACGTATCAAATTCTGTGCATTAATATCGTTTGTAATTAATTTATCCAACTAATTAGGTAGAATGCTGAATATCTGGAAAAAATGTTATTTAAATGTCATACTAGATATTTTAAAAGCTGTAAAGTTGCTAGGGCCTAATTTTTATAAATTTACGGAATAAAATCATTTAAAATCCATATGGTCTATCTTAAAATCTTCCTAGAAATCTTTAATTCTTTAACATCCGAAAGCTACGACTTTAATGGCTTTGCTATGTGGATAACGGCACATATCCATATAGCAAAGCCGTTAAGTCATGATTTTCAGGAATACTCTGAAAGCCCCCACGCGAAGTTTTTTCAATACATAGATATGGCAAAAAAGATTTGTTGGAGTTATCTTTCGTGAGCTGTGATTATGAAGTGTTCACAAGGATCTCATTATTCACAATTTTATTACAAACTATTCTTTAAAAAGTATTAAAATACAAAGTAATAACTGTTTTAGATCAGAACAAAAAATTTAATTATAATTTTACATAATATTAAAAAATTACAATATCTATAAATACATATTTGCTGTACTATAATTTTAGCATATATATATATATATATATATATATATATATATATATATATATATATATATATATATATATATATATATATAATTTGATGACTTAATATACATTGTAAGTTACATAGTTCATATTTCTATCATTTCTGCTTCTTTTATTTCTTCAATTTACAAAATTCAAAGAATATATAGAATTATGATTTAAATGTGTATATACAAATATAACAGTTAAAATTTCAATGATGCAACATCGAAACCCCAAAAGCTTAGTTTGTAATTTGTAATTATATGACATACATTTGTGATACATTTGTTATTTTATATGAGATACATTTGTTATTTTATATTTTATATGAGATACATTTGTTATTTTATATGAGATACATTGTTATTTTATATGAAATACATTTGTTATTTAATATGAAATACATTTGTAATTATATGACAAACATTTGTGATTTTATATGAGATACATTTGTTATTTTATATGAGATACATTTGTTATTTTATATTTTATATGAGATACATTTGTTATTTTATATGAGATACATTGTTATTTTATATGAGATGCATTTGTTATTTTATACGAAATACATTTGTAATTATATGACAAACATTTGTAATTATATATGACATAAATTTGTAATTATATGACGTACATTTGTTATTTTATATGAAATACATTTGTTATTTTATATGAAATACATTTGTAACTATATGACATACATTTGTAATTATATATGTTATACATTTGTAATTATATGACATACATTTGTAATTATATATGAAATACATTTGTAATTATATATGAAATACATTTTTAATTATATGACATACATTTGTAATTATATATGAAATACATTTGTAATTATATATGAAATACATTTTTAATTATATGACATACATTTGTAATTATATATGTTATACATTTGTAATTATATGAAATACATTTGTTATTTTATATAATATACATTTGTTATTTTATATGACATACATTTGTAATTATATAACATACATTTGTAATTGTATATGTATTACATTTATAATGAATACATACATTTGTAATTGTATATAGCATGTATTTATATTTCAAATTTCGACGAGCAATTATTTAGATTTAATTTACGAAATACATTCTTCAAAATAATATATCGGGACCGCACTATAAAATTAATTTAATCAATTGAAAAATAAAAACTGTTTCCTTCCATATTGGTGATTAAAAAAAATCAAAAGCATGAAACTAAATCAAACTGAAGCAGATATTTTAATTGATTTGGTTAAGATATACTGATTTTTACCAATGTTGTCAGTTTGTAAAATATTGATTAAACTTGGTTTATCAAGATTTAACTAGATTCTGGTAAATTCAATGTATTATAGTTGTGCAGTGCAAAAGGGTTATATTTTAAAGTGACGTGTTTAGAATTTAGAAGCTACATGTTATTACGGATAAATAAATAAATAAATAAATAAATAAATAAACAAATAAATAAATTTAACTTTATCATAAAAGATATATAATGGCATCATATCTCTATTGCCACATTTTGTATTTATATAAAGTTTTATTTGCACTAAAATTTTCATTCATCTTACTGAAAATCACATCGGCATACCAAGCGTATGAAACTGCAATACTAAATAAATATCAACATTTAATACAGCTTGGATATAATATGATTCAGTAAATGATAAGATTCAAATAATCTTACTTACATTAACGGAAGCTACTGAAATTAAAACTCAAGTAATGCGATTTATAGGGCAAGGAGTGAAGGTTCTATAGCGCGTATTACGACTTTGGTGACAAAGGGGCGCGTAATAAGGCTTATCAAAAAAAAAAACCCCCGCTAAGTAACGACGGACTGCGTTCACAAAATAGAGCACATCTTAAAATCTATGAAAAAACTTTAAAATAAACGTATATTCATTTATCCGATTAACTAGAGATAGCAGAGAGTTGAAGATGTTGTTTACAAGTTCTGTTGAATTTATCAGTTTAGGTGACTTTGTTTCTTATTTCCGGTGCAACTTGCCTTACATGTGGCATGTATAAATGATGTTTATAAAAATTTCGACTACGCGCGCAGAGTTGAAGAATTCGTTACAGATTTCTTATCGTCAATGCCATCAACGTATACATACATCTTATGTAATATCACGTGGTTATGCATGTTTCATATAACTCGCAGATGTTACATATCATAGTTTGGCCTTATTACCCACAATTCATGGCCGTTTGATTACCCAGAATTCTGTCTGGTATTTATTATAGACTGCATGTGGTGGAATGACAGTTCTTCAACAGAACCATTATCATCCCTAGAGCATGTTATCAACAGCATCAGTGGGGATAGATAATAATTAATTATATGTATATTGATAGGGGTCTTAATGAAAACATCCTAAAGTATTAAGAAGGAGGGATATCAGTATACCACATAATATTAATAGTAATATCTTGGCACCTCGACGTAATTATGTCTTTAAAGTGATACATTTATTTCACTCGCATTTGAAAAATGTGTTCTACCGTATGGGATAGTTAGTGCATGTCAGTGTTATTGCTTTGTAACATAAATAGGCTACTGTGGAGCTTTACACTTCGAGTAAAGCCGGTATACTCCAAAAGCCGTTCTAAAAGATACTGCTTTAGTTGTAACATGCAAGAAGCAAATAAGTGCAGTATTTTTAAATGTACAAAAGCTTGGAAACCATTATTACAGTGAGGAAATAACCTGTAGAACAATTAGATAAATGCTCTGTTTTTGTATGGCAATTAACTGCTCGAAGTATTTGTCCTCGTGCTATTCCACACAAAATGCATTTTTCTTTGACCAGTGACCACTACAGTAGCTCAAGTGGTAGAGAGCTGGCTTCGTATGTAGGAGGTAGAGGGTTCGAACCCCAGCCGGGTCTGACCAAGACCTGAAAATTGGTAGTGACTGTTCTTTCGCCAACCACTCGGTGTTTAGAAATGAAAGTCACGGGTTTTTTCGGATGATACTTTAAAAACCAATGCCCTTGTCACGGAAGGCGTGGCATGTTAAAAAAACCCTCCTTGCAAATTACCCTACCGCACTGCAAAAGTAAGAATTTCTGCCACTTCACCTATAGTTGGTTACGCCTCGATATAAGTAAAATATTCTTGACTGGGACGTAAAACCCCATTAAATCATATCAAATCTTTGACTAGTATTTAAACATGCGACTGTTCCTTTACAGAAGAAAATAATAATAAATGTAATAATAATAATAATAATAATAATAATAATAATAATAATAATAATACATGTAATAATAATAATCATCATAATCATCATCATCATCATCATCATCATAAACTGAATCCGTTTCACAAATACCCAATGTGGCTTTGAAATTAGTTATAATTTGTCTGTTTGTTTTTTTAATTTGTATTCCATCAACATATATGAAAATATATGGAGTTAAATTTCGCACAAATCCAGATTTCGTTAAATATGATACAGAGACCAAATTTGTCGGACCACATTCAACCTTTTTCAAAAACCATGATGTCTTAAATCTTTAAACGGCGTTATCTTGATTAGCGGGAAAAAACGGTGTTTTAGAGCTCTGTGTGTCTTTTTTTAATAAGAACAGATTACAGTTGCTTTTCTTTACGGAATATAGAGCGTACATGAAACAATTACTTGATATGTTAAATTCTTTGCAGATAAAATCAAAATTTTTGATTAAAAACAAATCTTGAAAATTGTTTAACTCTGTTTTACATGTACTATTTTATTTGAGAAAAAGGAATGATGTATTTATCAAATACATGTTTTATTTGTATGTTTAATATTTAGTTGTTTTTCCATTCCGCAGAATGGATTTTTCGAGAAGCATATAAATCAGAAATAACCGAACATAATTTTGTTTACATGTATTCAATGAACTTACATAAACTTGATGAATGGTGATAAGAAACCATTCAAGGATATCCAATTAGAGAAACCCTGTAGTGAAGAATGACTGAGAATAGTGACATAATTCATAGTGATTTATATTTAAATTTCTAGTTACTATGGGTTTAAATTTTATTAAAATGACACATGCATGTACATATACAACATTCTTATCAATAAAACAACGCCAAGAAACACGGATCAATATTTCTAAAGGACAACAAACTGCAGAATTTTCACCGTCTTTTTCTTACGTTGTATACTTCCTTTCTTGTATCAAAAGAAATCAATCTAGATTAAATAAAGCACATAAAACTTTGGTGCTTCGCTATTCTGAAATGCAAAATACGGATAAGTGATGAGTTTCCACCGCCTAATTTCGACTTGGTCTAAGAAATTTTTCAGTTTGCTAGTTAAAGGTTCTCCGGTCACTCTGACTCGGTCTAAGAAAGCTTCAGTTTGCTAGGCCTGTTAAAGGTTCTCCGGTCACTCTGACTCGGTCTCAGAAAGTTTTCAGTTTGCTTGTTAAGGGTTCTCCGGTAACTCTACTTGGTCTTAGAGTTTTCAGTTTGCTTGTTAAAGGTTCTCCGGTAACTCTTCTTGGTCTTAGAGTTTTCAGTTTGCTTGTTAAAGGTTCTACAGGTCACTCTGACTCGGTCTAAGAAAGTTTTCAGTTTGCCTGTTAAAGGTTCTCCGGTAACTCTACTCAGTCTAAGAAAATTTTCAGTTTGCTTGTTAAAGGTTCTCCGGTCACTCTGACTCGGTCTAAGAAAATTTTCAGTTTGCCTGTTAAAGGTTTTCCGGTCACTCTGACTCGGTCTAAGAAAGTTTTCAGTTTGCTAGTTAAAGGTTCTCCGGTCACTCTGACTCGGTCTAAGAAAGTTTTCAGTTTACCTGTTAAAGGTTCTCCGGTCACTCTGACTTGGTCTAAGAAAGTTTTCAGTTTACCTGTTAAAGGTTCTCCGGTCACTCTGACTCGGTCTAAGAAAGTTTTCAGTTTGCTAGTTAAAGGTTCTCCGGTCACTCTGACTCGGTCTAAGAAAGTTTTCAGTTTGATAGTTAAAGGTTCTCCGGTCACTCTGACTTGGTCTAAGAAAGATTTCAGTTTGCCTGTTAAAGATTCTCCGGTCACTCTGACTCGGTCTAAGAAAGTTTTCAGTTTGCCTGTTAAAGGTTCTCCGGTCACTCTGACTCGGTCTAAGAAAGTTTTCAGTTTGCCTGTTAAAGGTTCTCCGGTCACTCTGACTCGGTCTAAGAAAGTTTTCAGTTTGCCTGTTAAAGGTTCTCCGGTCACTCTGACTCGGTCTAAGAAAGTTTTCAGTTTGCCTGTTAAATGTTCTCCGGTCACTCTGACTCGGTCTAATTCTGTTAAAGGTTCTCCGGTCACTCTGACTCGGTCTAATTGCCTGTAAAAGGTTCTCCTGTCACTCTGACTCGGTCTAAGAAATTTTTCAGTTTGCCTGTTAAATGTTCTTCGGTCACTCTGACTCGGTCTTATTGCCTGTTTAAGGTTCTCCGGTCACTCTGACTCGGTCTAAGAAAGTTTTCAGTTTGCCTGTTAAATGTTCTACGGTCACTCTGACTCGGTCTAATTTCCTGTTAAAGGTTGTTCGGTCACTCTGACTCGGTCTGATTGCCTGTTAAAGGTTCTCCGGTCACTCTGACTCGGTCTAAGAAAGTTTTTAGTTTGCTAGTTAAAGGTTCTCCTGTCACTCTGACTCGGTCTAAGAAATTTTTCAGTTTGCCTGTTAAATGTTCTCCGGTCACTCTGACTCGGTCTAATTGCCTGTTTAAGGTTCTCCGGTCACTCTGACTCGGTCTAAGAAAGTTTTCAGTTTGCCTGTTAAATGTTCTACGGTCATTCTGATTCGTTCTAAGAAATTTTTCAGTTTGTTTGTTAAAGGTTCTCCGGTCACTCTGACTCGGTCTAATTGCCTGTTAAAGCTTCTCCGGTAACTCTGACTTGGTCTTAGAAAGTTTTCAGCTTGCTAGTTAAAGGTTCTCCTGTCACTCTGATTCGGTCTAAGAAAGTTTTCAGTTTGCCTGTTAAAGGTTCTCCGGTCACTCTGACTCAGTCTAAGAAAGTTTTCAGTTTGCCTGTTAAAGGTTCTCCCGTCACTCTGACTTGGTCTAAGAAAGTTTTCAGTTTGCCTGTTAAAGGTTCTCCCGTCACTCTGACTTGGTCTAAGAAGGTTTTCAGTTTGCTAGTTAAAGGTTCTCCGCTCACTCTGACTCGGTCTAAGAAAGTTTTCAGTTTGCCTGTTAAAGGTTCTCCGGTCACTCTGACTCGGTCTAAGAAAGTTTTCAGTTTGCTAGTTAAAGGTTCTCCGGGCACTCTGACTCGGTCTAAGAAAGTTTTCAGTTTGCTAGTTAAAGGTTCTCCGGTCACTCTGACTCGGTCTAAGAAAGTTTTCAGTTTGCCTGTTAAAGGTTCTCCGGTCACTCTGACTCGGTCTAAGAAAGTTTTCAGTTTACCTATTAAAGGTTCTCCGGTCACTCTGACTTGGTCTAAGAAAGTTTTCAGTTTACCTATTAAAGGTTCTCCGGTCACTCTGACTTGGTCTAAGAAAGTTTTCAGTTTACCTATTAAAGGTTCTCCGGTCACTCTGACTTGGTCTAAGAAAGTTTTCAGTTTACCTATTAAAGGTTCTCCGATCACTCTGACTTGGTCTAAGAAAGTTTTCAGTTTGCCTGTTAAAGGTTCTCCGGTCACTCTGACTCGGTCTAAGAAAGTTTTCAGTTTGCTAGTTAAAGGTTCTCCGGTCTCTCTGACTCGGTCTAAGAAAGTTTTCAGTTTGCCTGTTAAAGGTTCTCCGGTCACTCTGACTCGGTCTAAGAAAGTTTTCAGTTTGCCTGTTAAAGGTTTCCGGTCACTCTGACTCGGTCTAAGAAAGATTTCAGTTTGCCTGTTAAAGGTTCTCCGGTCACTCTGACTCGGTCTAAGAAAGTTTTCAGTTTGCCTGTTAAAGGTTCTCCGGTCACTCCCACTCTAGTTTTCTCTATCATTCCTAAAGTGATACAAACTTTGAGATTGACGTAAAATACAATTTTATCACCACTGCAAAGAATCACTGAATGTGTACAGATATGTTTGATGCATGATATATCATCTTACTATGTTAATTTTTATTTTAAACACAACTGAGGTGATCAGAGTACAAATGATATCAAAGAAGGATGACCAACATTCTGCAGTTATAAGCTAAAATGAAGGCTAAAATAATCATTTTTGCTGTCAAAAATATACCGTTTGTTGGGGTATTAGTCAAAACCATTTTCTGAGGTACTGTCATATACCATTTTCTTTAAAGTTTATACAAATATGGCAAAAAATAACCCATATATTGCACTGAAAAAAGTATTGAAACACACATGTGCACACAAACCCAGAGAGAGAGAGAGAGAGAGAGAGAGAGAGAGAGAGAGAGAGAGAGAGAGAGAGAGAGGGAGAGAGAGAGAGAGAGAGAGAGAGAGAGAGAGAGAGAGAGAGAGAGAGAGATTAAACTGTATTATATCGTTAAAGGAACTGTGGAATCATTATTTCTCAATCGAAGTAGTCTGATACTAAAAGCTATTTGAACTCAACAATCTATACATATACATGTAGCTTGTTACGTTACAATGATGGATCGATCTGGTATAAATAATTTGTCATGAAATTTTACTGATACATCTAATAAGGTTTTAAGAAAATTGCAAGGGTACCTTAATTCAATAAATAATTATGTATTATAATAATACATTGATGGACAGAGATCAGATTTTGATAATGCGGTGAAATCTAGGGTAAATTGTGTACTGGCACACTGCAGTATTCAGCAAATGGCCAGGATTGGATAGAATGTATTCTGTAACTAGATATAGTACGTCAGCATGTAGCAGGGGAAGTTAATGTATAATAACGTTTTCTTCCCGATACTTAGCCATCACCAAAAGGAATAATTCGTATTTAACAAACAATTTACAGAAAAATGTTGTCCAATATCTAGAATTTTTAAATGGGAGTAGAACGATTTATATAAATGTTTAGTTTTTATTTATTTAGGTGATTTTTAGTTGTTAGAACTGATTTTATTTTGTGTTTTTTGATGCAACATCAATTCTGAATTAACCAGGTGTGATATAATTTATTTAACGTAATTTGGAATAATACGGCGATTTTTTAAATTATTGAAAAATAGGAAACCAAGTCACGTGATCTGTTCGTACCTGATAACATAGTATGGTAAGTGTAGTTTTTAAATTAAACAAATTAAAATATGCATATATGTTATGTAACAAAATTTGGAAATGCACAGAAGCCTATTTTTGTGCGTAAACTAGAATTACACTATAATCATTAAATTTGAGAGAAATCCGTGGTCAGGCGGTTAAAGGCGTTTGGCCATGGAATACGAACCTCCGAGCATTTTGTTTTTTCCTCGCCCATGAATTGTCCGCCTCGATATAAGGTATTCTAGGTTGAGCCTAAAACATATTACTATACTCTTAACAGGTGCATCGCGTCAGGGTCTGAAAACGGAACCTAAAGAATGCAAACTTTTGTAAGTTCACCTACAGCCATGTGACGTCTCAATATAAGTGAAATTTTAATAACAATGAAAAAGGCACAGAACCTTTTTCCATTTTTATAGACGTTAGTGTAGTTATAACCAGTTTTAGCATGTTTTCAGTACAACTTTAAATCCGACGCAATTTCCTCATTTGTTGAAACCAATACTAACGATTGAAAGATTGATGAAATGATATTTATTTTATCGTGTTTTACACGTCTTTTATCACATGTCATAAAATATCAGCTTTGGGCATAAAGGATGCAGCAACCTGAATATTGAGACCACCCATTTGGTTGTATGATTGCAGTTGTAATGCGAGAATACTTGTTACAGATACAAGATGATTTTTAATTGCAGATTTCACTATTTTACAATTTCTTGATATACTGAACTCCAGTGTATATCCCTATGCTGTTATAAGTGTGTATTCGGAATACACTCTGTATTTATGCTCGCGCTTTACCTGAATTTCAGTGCATCATTCAGCTATTTCCAATGTAACATTAAAGTTCAATTACAATTAAGAAATAATTCAGATATTAATTGATTGTATCTGAATGTAATGGTTCAAAATTGACTTACTTATTTAATTATTACTTAGCTAAAATATTCATTTTTAAAACAAGTTTTTATTTTGAAGTTCATATTCAATTTCCGTTACCCATTTTCTACGTTTGCCGAAAATATTAAATTTTTACTACCATAAATGATTGACAAATAAAGTTAAAAAAAATCTTCGATAAATACGATTGTAAAACGCAAACCTGGACACATTTGAAACATTTAAATGCATTCATAGTTTATATCGTTACTTATGTGTATAGGAAATTGTTTCACAAAAATATCATAACTATAATTTTTCAGCTTAATTATAAATTATTTAAGCAAATTATTATTTTTTGTTAAACCTTAGAATGTAGATGTGTCATGGGCTACTTTGGAATTTTTATGAAAAATGCACTCAGAAGTAGCATATGACAATTGTAGTGTATTGGGGATATGGCATGTGCTACTTTCGAGTTTTTCCTACAAAAGTAGCGCGTGACAGATGTAATAAGCTTTCAATTCATCTTCAAAATTAGGATTCGAAATTTAACAGATTTAGGGTTTGGCGGCACGGTGATTAAAACTACACTCTTAAGTTTGTTTTTACAAATGACATAAGCCATCTTTTTCCAATAAGTGCTGCGGGTTGTAAAAAGAGGGTTTTTTTTAATCTAATGAGAGTGTTGAACATACATGCATATTGAAATGGAAACATGTTTTAAGTAATCTATATATATGTCGACTTCAATACTAATGAACCCAAGAGTATGCGTAGTAGTAATTACATGTTGATATGTTACTAATGACTGTCTGGGGTTACGTAAAACTTTCCTATGTAAACCAGTTTAAATAATTATTATAACTTGTAGTACGTTTTACAAATCGTGTACTATATATTTTCATCTGCTATTTTTAACATTCAGGCATTTTTTTTAAAAAATCAAATTGAAAACAATAGCAACTGTATAGATAATTTATAAACAAAAATACCGGTGAACTAAATGTTACAAATTATGTATTCCCATTGTGTCACACCAAAAAGGCGTCTATGGACTTTGTTGGCTGCCGATGTTTTTGGCTGCTGTCCTGTCTTTTGGGACCCTCTGTAGTGACAGATTAGTCTAAAGCGCCAAATTACGATTTGCAAAAATAGAATTTTTTAGATACTTCTTTTTCTTTCACAATCCCAGATTTACCCCCCCCCCCCGTTTAAAGTGAAACAATCTTTACTAGGAAGAAACGTTATTACACACTTTACATTGTGCTTTCGAATTTGCAAGGATTAACCCGGAACTGTAAATAACATTAATTCCGAGAATATCATGTATGGTGTGTTAACAGGTCTGACATGTGTAATTTTTATTCTTTAGTAAAACTTATGATGTTAAATAAATGAATTTTATCATAGAGAACGTTGTAGATTCGGATCTGTAAAAATCATAGCCTTATTTCAAAAATTGAATAAATTTTATATACTCTTACTTTTTGAATCGTCGCACGGCTAAATCCGATAAATTTCATGATTAAATCAGACGTTTTAGTGGGAAAGAGGTTGTTTGATCCAGCTTTTTGTTATATATCGAGGCGTAAAGCTTTCCTGTGATGGAGAAAACCAAAGCAGAGTGCTCTGAGAATATCACCGACATTCGACAACCGCGAACTAACAAACTTTCTAACACTAGGATCTGTCCAAGTGGGGTCAAAATGTGATTGCTGTAATTACGGAGGTTGGATGATGTCAGTAATTAGTACAATCTATCTGACCAACATGAAGTAAGAAAATTATCTGGCAAAGTCCAAACTGTTACCACTTTTCTCATTTTAAATAATAAGTTTTATCCTGAAAATTATTGTAAGAAGAGAGAGGCATTCGGTCCCGGATCTGGGGCATCTCTAAAACTTAGCGTGACGTTCTAGCCGCCGCTATTTACCAAAACTAGTAGGTCACATGCGTAGTTTCAGTAAAGTCCCTTTTAAGAATCCTATAAAAGATAATTGAAATTTTATTGGGAAGATTATCAATTTATATTTTTGAATCCGCGCAGTTTTGTTTTTCCCTAGTTGCGACTTAAGACATAAAACTTCAATATAATACTGTTTAATTCAATTGTGGCTATTTTATCTTTAGTAATGGGCTATATATGTTTATTAAGGGATACGAAAAGAAATAGAGAAATTTACTATTTACAAAATGTTTAATTACACTCCTGTGCACATATAAGATGCGTCATTTCAAAATGCTACGCCAATATTATTTCTGTTCCGTCATAAGTACTTGCTGTTACATTTTAAAAACCCACTTCTTTGTAGATACATTGGTACCATGCTTTTATCAAATAAATCTGCAAATTTTAAGCAAATTTTAAGGCTGTACAATTTCTACACATATAATGTATTCGTGATCGCAAGGCTTTGAAAAAATTGAAAAAAATTAAACAATTGCTAGGATAATCCATGGGACTTTTTCAAATGCAGTTCAAGTTTTACGCAGCACATTTTAATACGGCTTCGGTTTTATTAAATGGACAAATGATTTCAATTAAAGTTGAATAGTTATTACTGATAAATTTAAATAAGACAAAAATAATCGTTTAAAATATTCTCTGTGTGTGTGTGTGTGTGTGTGTGTGTGTGTGTGTGTGTGTGTGTGTGTGTGTTTTAGTGTCTAGGTTACTTTTTTATTTATTCATTTATTTATTTATTTAAAGATAGGTAACTATGCGTTTTTTGGAGTTTCGATGCTGAAAGAAGTATTTTTCTTATTTAATTAACTCTGTAGTTATAAAATGACTTGAACGAGTATGTCTAAATGACGCAAATCGTGGTAAAGGTTACTGAGTATAAAATATTCAAATATTGGATTTTGTAGGAACATTGGAGAGAGAGAGAGAGAGAGAGAGAGAGTAATGTTCAGTAGGCGTTCTGAATATCTTCAACATTAAAATAGGCTCAATAAGCACTTTAATTCGTTAATTAAAATTCTAAATAATGTTTTCGCTTGTAGTCGTCTTGTTCAAAAAGTTTACATAACAACAATATTTAGGAAGAAAACTAATAGGGTTCTAATTATTAAAAATGGTAAGTTCTTAATATTGATGCTTAATGTAAACAGTAATTTTACGGTATATAACAATGGAAAAATTCAAGATAGATATTCTCACTAAATGAAGCAAAATTGTTTCATGTTTTAGCAAATATGAGAAAAATTGTTAGGCAGAAAATTGCAAAATTGTTTCAAAGTTTTGGGGAAAAAAACTCGAAAATTGCTAAGAAATGAAAGCAAAATGATTAAATGTTTTGTTTTACTTTAATTCAAGTAGCTGGTTCTTCCCCAAATAAAAATAAAATACTTACAAGTTTAGCCAACAAAGCAAAATTGTTTTGAGGTTAGCGAAAAAGTGAATTTGTTAAACAAATGAAAGCAAAAAATATGAAAATGTTAAGCAAGGAAGCTGTATTATATCTCTTTAATTGGGGTAGGTTGTTTATCCGCAAATAAGAACAAAATTGTTATGAGGTTAGGCAAATAAACAAAATTGTTTCAAGGTTAGCCAAATTGGCAAAATTGTTTCGAGGCTAAGCAAATAGGCAAAATTGTTTCGAGGTTAGCCAAATAGGCAAAATTGTTTATAGGCAAAGCAAATAGGCAAAATTGTTTCGAGGTTAGGCAAAAAGGCAAAATTGTTTCGAGGTTAGGCAAATAGGCAAAATTGTTTCAAGGTTTGGCAAATAAAGCAAAGTTGAAAGGTAAAGATAGCAAAAACAAAAGCAAAATTGTGAAAATGCTAAGCAATTTAGCTGTCTGGCATCATTTCAGTTTAGTTTAAACAGTATTTTATTGAATTAAATATCATAACATTACATTGTAACAATTTATGTAATAAGCAAAAGGATTCGGAAACAATGGACTTACATAGTCCATTCTATAAATCCGTCTCCCATAATTTGAAAAATACATTTGTAGACCGACATAACACTTATATACACAACAGTACACATAATACACAAAAATAGCACTTGCCTATCTGTTATTTTACAGTATATATTAACAATTGTAATTAAATAAATAAGAAGAAATATGTTCAGGAAAACCTTTTTGTATCAACTATAAAATCTTGGACTTTTAAAAATATCGAAGTGTTTTCTTCATCAGATAAATTTGAATCACCAAATAAAAGTAATTTTTGAGTAACAGTATAGTCGTTTAACCGAGCTAGAAGGACATTTCTTTGCCGAGTGAAATAAGGGCATTGAAAAAAAATAATGACTGGTGGTCTCAACCATACCACAGGCGCAAGTTGGATTAGAAATAATGTTTTTTTGGAAAAGATGGTGATTTAGAGCACTGCACTGCATTCTCAGTCGTGCATGGAGTATCTGACCTTTACGATTGCCTTTTAAATAAAATTTAGGCACTTTTTGTATGTTCTTATTTAAGAATGCTTTAAATCTGGATAAAGAGGAATTTCTTATGTTTTCTGGAATATCGTTCCAATCTCTAACAACTGAAGGTAAAAAGGAGTCGAAGTAAGATTTGGTTTTGCAGTGTATAGATAATAAATTGTGTTGATGTCTAGTATTGTAAGAATGTACTTCATAATTGTGTGGTGGTATGATGTTTGACAGATAAGCTGGAGTAATATTGTGGTACATCTTGTAGAAAAGGATTAACTTATGTTTTTTTCTTCTATGGCTAAGGGTTTCCCAAGTAGTTTCTTTAAAAAGTAAAGAAGTACTATTAAGTAAAGTAGCACCTGTAACTATCCGCGCTGCTTCTGTATTTATTTGCTCTAAAATATTACTTTGTTGTTTAGTCATGTTGTCCCATAGAACATCACCATACTCGAGAAGAGGTCGGATAAGACTAAAATAAAGTTTTTGTTAGGTGTTTCTGTCTAGCTTAAATTTTAGCTGGCGTAGTAAATAAAGAATTTTAAATTTCAGTTTGATTAGCGAAATTATTACAAGATTAAAAAATTAAACGAAAAACGGATAATTGCTTCAATTTTAGGCACAAAAAAGCAGAATTGTGCAAAAAATTCCAAATTGTTTCAAGAATGGGCAAATAAAACATAAATGTTCAGCAAATAGAAGCAAAAATGTTATGCATATAAAAGCAATATGCAAAGCAAATAAAAAAGAATAAAAAGTAAAATTATTAAACGGTTAAACAATTAAGTTGTCTTGTATTAGTTTAAATGGAGCAGCTGTTGTATCCGTATTAATCAATTAAGGTTCGATTAATGTGCTTTAACTACAAAAGAATTGTGTACTTTTATTAGTGACATTTTGTGGTTATATATTGAATATTTTCTTGTAACTTATATTATCGTCCTTTATTTCACTATAAAACTCCCATAGTTCTTGCACGTTTTATTGTACAAAAAATCTATACCAGCATAGATATACTTAATCATGTCGCCACGTACTAAATATCAAAGCTTCAGTTGCCTTAGAAATGTCTGATTTTAACGAAAAGCGACGGCTTTATTGCGTTGTAAATGTAATAAATTTGGCATACTTTCATAATTTTATGTTTTGTACCTATTATCCTGCCGTTATTAATATACACAAAGGAAATAAACAGTACGATGTATATCCATTTTTTTCCGCGTTATGCATACAGAATTTACTAATATGGTGGTTTTCTTTAAAAAAAAAAAGATTAATTAGATCTATAGTTTTAATCTCAATAACTAACCAAATTATTCGTGATTTAAGTGGGTCACAGTGGAATCTCCAGTGCCACAACTAAACATCCTTCGCTATAGCAGCTAAGCACGGCTGGTAGACTCGAAGTTTTCTCCACTGTTACAAATACCAACATAATCGTAAAGCACTCTTAATCCTTAAGACAGCTTCTAGTTACCAAAACCTTAGTTACATACAAATAATATCGATTTATAATAATAATAATAATAATATTCTTTAAGCTTGTCAGAACATGACAACACAGAACGCCTCTGTACGTGTGTTGAACAGCTGCATATAAAACGGAAAATAAATTCAGAAAGAAATGTTAACGAAGCAAATAAAACATACACACTTTGATAAGGGAAAATAGAGAAGAAATAAACGTGTCATCTTTAAATAGATGTACACACACGTGTTAAAACAGTTTTGATTTAGTATTTAATCTTACAAAATGTAGTAAATTACTTTGTTTTTATAAATTTTGGTAACGAATACAGAAATAATAATAATAATAATAACAATAAGCTATTATTTATAAGACAATAACAAACAATATACATGTAGCAATACGAAGGGAATAAGAAACTAAGAAAAGCCGCATAATACATGGACATTCGTAATTGACGACTTTGTTACAAAATTACATCCAGGGATGTGGTATAAGTTGTTTAACAAATTATAACTTTAACCTGAGATTAAGTTTAATATTTACAGTTAATATATATTTAGAAATATTTTTTATTATTGTTTCTAAATATTGTTTTATTAAACAATGTCTAAATTATTGTAGTTCAATATAGAAAGAACAAATATTATAAACAAGTCAACTTAGTAGTTTGAGATTTTAATTTAACAGAGATATTAAAACAAATACACATGTATATATATATATATATATATATATATATATATATATATATATATATATATATATATATATATATATATATATATATATATATATATATATATATATAGTCCTTAATTTTGCAACGTTTGAAAACATATTCGGTAAATTTCCATCATGCAACTGGGAAAATGACATGCTTAACTCGATACTTAGCAAACGGGTTGGATATGTGTTATTCAAAGTACGGAGACGTACTTGGTTCAAGTCCCGGTTTAACCTTGCATTTTATCCCCCTATCACGTTTATTTAAGAAAATTGGATATTGGAATTTTTGTGGAAATAATGCAAGCCAACTTAACACCCAACTTTTCAAGATACGCACGATGGGAAAACAACAACAACAACAATGACGACGACGACGATGGCGATGGAGAAGATGATTAAATGATGATTAAATAATAATAATAATATTTATAATAATAATAGTAATAGTAATAATAATAAATTTTTAAATGCATCCGTTTTTCGAAGAGAGAGAGAGAGAGAGAGAGAGAGAGAGAGAGAGAGAGAGAGAAGGAGAGAGAGAGAAGGAGAGAGTTATTTTTTGCGGAAAGTGATGATGAATGAAATCAATATTTACAACAATAATTTCTAAGTCAATAGTCTTTTACCACCGAGTTTTAATTCTGCATTACTTTTTTATTTTGGTTATAAATAGAACATCTACATATGGGAGAATTAGATTAGAATTATTCCAAATAATGTATAAAAGCTGATGTTGCTTTAGCATTCTTCTAATACGCGCTACCGTTTATAGATTTTTATGTCCAGTAAAACGAGAAATTTAATGAATATAGATTATACGCATTCAAAAACAAACTTGTAGAGACTGCTCTTTAGATATAATACTAAATACATATATTATATTAAAAGTGTTACTGTATAAATATGAACTGCTAGGGGGCGTAACGTCACTTATTTCAAGGCATTCCGCGTCTTTTTCATGACTTCATCATGACTGAGTAAATGAACTGCTCAAAAAATGTATGGCGTTCTGATGTGTTTCAGAACCTTTAAGATATTTTTTCTTTTTAAAGAATTATTTAGTAACGTCACCAGCACACCACAACAAAACGGAATTAAGCCCTAAAAATCAGAGGTCTTTTTGGACAGATACATGTTTACTGTGTAATAACTTAACCAGAACACAACAATAACGTGCGTTGGTAGTGATCAACAACTTAATGGATTGTAGTCCTAGGCTTTAAAAATCATCCTGACATATACTCGTACATGTATTTTCAATTAACAACGCCAAGAGTTTCTAAGAGAACATTAAAACAGATTTTATCCTGATGCAATCGCATTTAATTAAGCTATAAAAGTTTATTATTTAATTGAAGATATTTATCTCGTTAATGCTGCACTATCCTGCATAAATACTGTAAAACCATTTAGCGCTGTAACACACAACAACGCATTTATGACTAAACAAATACTTTGTCGCTTGAAAAAGTGCAAGTCATAGCAGTCATAATGTTCTAATCGTTGTTGTTGTCGTCGTTTTTTGTCTCCAATGCTTATATTATTTTATTTGTTAATTTTTTTCTCGAGCTTACTTTTCTCCTAATTATAAGTAATAGGTAAGTGAAACTCAACATTTTTATTTTTCATTGACTTTGCTAAGAAGACTATTTAGAATAGCTCACCTGGGCACATAGAGAAGGACATAAAAACTTTTTGACAGTGCTTTCCATGCGAGACTGCAATTCGCAAATTTCTTACTTACAAAAAAAATTATCATCTGATCTTAGAAATTTATAATCTTAAATTCTAACAAAAATTCTGAGTGTTAAAAATCAAAGATTAAAAATAATGAAACCTTATGTTTCATTTTTATAACGTAATATTCGTTAGTTTGAAGTTTGTTTTACGTCGCATCAGCTTTTTCAGCTATTCACGACGAGACAACATCTCTTGTTCATCTAAAACTAGATTATGTGGCGCAAAAATTTTGTAGAAGTATTTACGATCTCTTTTGTTTTAGTGCGTACTTAAAACATCCCATAAAGTGCTTTAATAACTACCTGTAATGTCGCAGTGATAGTACGTACTTACAACACCCTTTAAAGTGCTTAAATAAGTACCTGTAATGTCGCAATGATAGTGCATTCTTACAACACCCTTTACAGTGCTAAAATAACTACCTGTAATGTCGCAGTGATAGTACGTACTTACAACACCCTTTAAAGTGCTTAAATAAGTACCTGTAATGTCGCAATGATAGTGCATTCTTACAACACCCTTTACAGTGCTAAAATAACTGTCTGTAATGTCGCAGACTAACATCGAAGACGAGTCCAATATACTGATACCGAGCCCACTGATATAAACATACGACAAAAAAGAATCCTAGGCCATTTGTGGTCAAGATTGGTGGAACTAACACCACTAAGATGCCTCGGTCACCACGGCTTTTACATAAGATTTCGCCAACATGTAATGATCTCTGTTGTGAAAAGGCCTCTATCCACTGTAATAAACAACAAACAAGGTTCAGATATCTGCTTTGGATTTGTATTAAAAGAATATCGAAGATTTTGACAAGGATGTTCTAAATTTGCAAGATTGATATGAAGCTTCAACCTCTATCTAATTCGATAAACAAAAATAAGGTTTAGAAATTTGTTTTACATTTAACATTCTCAAAATAATAACAAGGGTTTTGAAAAGATTTTTCCCAATTTATTGATTGAATGGAAAATTTTCAATCTGTCAACTGCACGTGATATCAGTTTCAGATATCGGTTAAACATTTAACATTTTAAAATAAAATGAATGTAAACGGTTTTTATGCATGTTTAGAAAAAATGTAAGATTTGTTTAAGATTTTGACCGTTTAAGACATCATAGTTTTATCAGGGACCTATAATACTCTTTGGCTATATACGTCCCTGGTTTTATTCATAACGATTTTACAAATTCCCTGTCTTGCCTGTGTTTTTGTATTTGTTTTTTATCATTAAGTGATTTGTAAATGTATTTATTGATTTATATAGTCTACAAACTTTGACTTGCTGAGCTGATATTTACAGAACAAGTAATTTACTTAATTGACTTCGTACGAAACTGCGGCGTCCAGACGTTCTAAATATAAAAACCAATCGAGTGTAACATTTTTCCTGCTAGTAATTGTAAGTTTAATCTAAAATCATTGCGAATTTTAAAGTTTGCTAGTAGCTTTTGGTCTTATTCAATCAATCTTTTATGTGGAAACAAATTCTTTCTTGTTTCAGAAGAAAAGAATTATAGATTTTGTCCAACATTTAGCCGGAACAAATCTACGATCGACAATCGAATTTAATAATGATGAGAAATCCATTTACAAAATTTCCTGAATTACACATGTACTATAGATGTTACAATTAGATTACTATCTATATATCTGTCAGCAAACTTAATATGATATGACTTAATTTTGTTCTATGAATGTCTATGGTTTTCTATCAACGAGAAAGGTGTTTGTCAGGCAATAATGCTTATTTTATAAGGATCTTAATTGAAACGGCATCTTTTTTCGCCTGCTGTTTAGTATAAAAAACCATTTCATTACATCAACATGTTTACCATTCAGCATTTTTAAATCATCTGTATTTTACTTTTAGAAATAATTACTCAAAGATTATCAAATTGTTTGATAAGATTTGTTTTGCATTCTCTTGATGTCTTTACGTTTTTAAACAGAATATAAAGATGCCAACAAAACTAAAGAAATTATGGCAACAAGAAGAAAACCTTTGACAAGGGCATGACGTAAAGAATGTTTTATTTATCTACTGGCCCTTTTTTGTATAATCTTATTGTCCGTTGTGTATGTCACACAAGTTAGTGGTTTAACGTCTACATGTGGCCCGGGGCCAAAGTGCAGACAGAGGTTGTGTATGTAAGCATAGAGTGATTCAAGGGTCCCTGTTAGTAAGACGACACGCCAGGTAGAAAGATAACACAAACAAACCGGTCCATGTCCAAATCAAATAAAAAAAAAACAACAAAAAACAAAGTTAAAACTTAGTTTTATGGCAAATTTAGTTATACACCTGAACTACTATCAAGGAAGTTAGGCCGGGTGCTCCGGAAGGGTAAGCACCTCCTGTCTAGCTAGCTACACCCGTCACGTGCACAGACAAATTTGAGAATGAAGGAAACAAGGTATAAGCACATTTCTTTATTATTATCATTATTATTATTATTACAAAATTATGGAATAACTTGACGTTGGTCGTTGCAGTTTTGACTTTATGACAGAACAGTCACGGTATGCGTTATATGTGTCTTTTCACCACGCAAATTATAAATTTTATTCAGAAAGAAATGTAGATATCAACACTACTTATCATAATACTCTAAACTGCGACTTTTGAAGGAGACAAAATGACAAAAATATGTTTTAATAATTACTTAAATTCTGTTTATGGCTCATAAAAATAGGTTAACCTCGCATGAGTAGATCAATTTGAGAACCATTCAATAATTAATTACACTATTTATCAACAATTAGGACTTACTTAATCATTTTAACAATTATCACCCGATTATACTCACCAGCTGCATGTTTTAAGAGACCAAAACAAGTTTTTTTTTTACTGTTTACGAAAATTATGCCTAGTTACCTTAAACCTACACCTTGTTGCCGAGTTTCTATTGCGTGAGTCGAATAAAATGATATGCATTTTTAAAAATCTACATTTTTAGAAGTAATTATGGCTGTAAAGGTCATAACATGTTTTGAAAAAATATTTGATGCTTTCTAATGAGAAACCTAGTAGAATATTGTTTTTTAAAAAGATTATGTCAGTCAATAACACCAAAATGTGTTGCAAAACAAGCTATTAGACGTCTCTAGCACTGCATCCGTGTCTTAATGCTTTTCTGAAAACCTCTGTATAATCCAGTAAAGCACTAGGGGAATAAGAATGGGTGCAAAACATCAGTTGTATAAGATAAGAATAACACGTACATCTGACTGGGAGAATGAAGTCTGAATGTGGAACTCCCTTACATCAAAAAAAAAAAAAAAAAAAAAAAAAAAAAAAAAAAAGAGTGTGGTACAGTCGGTTGTATAGGATAAAAGTGGCATGTACAAACCGACAAGGAGAATGGAGTGTGAATGTGGACTTTCTGCATATCAACAAGAATAAAAAGTGTGGTAACATCGGTAATGCATATGTAGGATAAAAGTGACACGTAAAAACTGACTGGAGCTAACGTAAATAAAATGGACGTTCTGTTCATTTAAAGTAAAGTAACTAAACGATAAGCCAAATGAAGCTCAATCAATTGAATTTTAACCTCAAAAATTGAAACAAGGGACAGTTTCAAATGAAAAAACAAACTGATTACATGTTTTAAATACAAGCATTTAGCAATGCTTCAAAATAACCTCAAAGTTAATGTCATTTTTAATTGTGAATTTAATTAAACTTATTTACAGGACTAAGATCGGTTAATCACTCTAACAAGAAAACACTCTTTAAAATCGGTCAAATTTAATTTTAACTTTGATAACCAACAGTTCATAAATATTTTCTTTAATTTACAGAACCAAGATCAGGTGATTACTTTAACGGAAGAGCAAATTGCAGGTATGTGAATTTTATTTACCTTACATTAATTACTATAACATATATTTATAGAGATAAGTGTCAAGGTATATGCAGATTAATTTGTATTGTGTACACCTATAGAAAATCAACACGAAGACCACCAGCAGCAGCAACGACATGAAAGGTTTTGGTCTGTAAATTGATCAACATCCAAGTATAAGGATAAAATGATAAAAATATATACTAGTATACAAAGAGATTAAGGACCGTTTTCCTGAGGAAAGATTCCAGATAAACACTAAATTGACTATATGTATAACATAGTAAGACACAATGTTAAGATAAAGACATTTCGGACCACTGATTGTGAAACTAACGACTGACATTAGATATAATAATAAAAAAGTACTCGTAGCTTCTAGAGGAACTGTGAACATCCCGTTTTTTAACATTCAGAAATCAATATCCATCAATCCTAAAACACATATATATATTTTCAAACATCTATTTCATTTAATGAAGTCTTTTGAGACTCTTTAACTTTTCTCTCTCTCTCAGTTTTATTATCTTTTTCGGTCGAAAAGGTAAAGACATTTTATGATTGCATACAATTTTGAATTTTTCAAGGTAATCGTGCAAAGACAAAATTATCTTTATCAGCAACATTCTATATATTTCATGTTTAATGTATAAAGTTGGTGGTATGTTTTGATGGTCCTAATCAATGCTATGTATATGCTATTCAGCTTTAACTTTCCAGTTTCTATTTTTAACTGCCATATTGTTTTAAATACCACATTTTTTTCGTAAACGGTCTGGCTTGAAAATTTTCGTGTTCGTAAGCGGCAGACAAAAAAAAAAACTACTTCCGAAATAGCTAAGTAGAATTCTACTGTCTGATTCACGTCTGCCGTAGCACTAGTTTTTCAAGGTTTTAGAAGAGATATCAAAAAATTTTATAACATGTCACATACTGGAGTATAAAATGCAGAGCTTTTTAAAATCCTTACGGGGATTTAATATGGGAAAACACACAAACACTCATTCCGGAAATAATCGCTGAAAAATCATGCGGGTTAAGAAAATAGAATTGCGCATGACCGACTTTCCCATTTTCGCTGGCCAGGTAATATCGTCTGCAACTTGACGGCAAAAGGAATATATACTGTAGGTCTAACAACGGCGATCTTACCTACAGCTGAATGAACTATTCCAGAATTTTCTATCCTAACCCGCATGATTATTACAGCGATGTATTTCCGGAATGAGTGTTGTTGTGTTTTCCCATATTAAATCCCCGTAAGGATTTTAAAAAGCTCTGCATTTTATACTCTGGCTAGGATGGCATTTAGTTTGGTGTCAGTTAATTACGACAAAATGCATACGTCATAACGGTATGTGACATGTAACAAAATTTTTTGATATCTCTTCTAAAACCTTGAAAAACTAGTGCTACGGCAGACGTGAATCAGACAGTAGAAGATTCGTCAAGATGTCAAGGAACGCTTGCCCTTTGAAACTCTTTTGTATCGGAAGTAAATTTGTTATTGGTTGTATTAAATTTTAAGTCAACCCTTCATATATGGCAAAAAGACTTTTTTTATAAGAAAATTTACTTAAAACCAGGATATAAAATGTATAAATGTCTTTTAATTCATCATCTTAAAAAAACATCAAAACAACATATTACATAATCGTGTTTGTGACATTGATCTTCGTCTTTCTCTCTTTCAAGGACATGTTACAATCATTTCAAATTACTATTGATGTTATCTTATGACATTATTCATGAAAACTGCAGCAAAATCTTGACATTATGTAAGGTAATATTTTCTTCAAATAATGGTAATTACAAAATCACGCTGCTCACCATACAATGTGTTATGTAAAATTAGTTTGAAATCAATATTCCTAACAACCTTTATCCATTTGTTTGACATCAATTTATCATTTACGACCGGCTCTACCAAATTTAAAAAAAATCTACATGTGTCCATAAACTCTATGCTTTTTTATGCAAAAACTCTTACAAAGATGAATATTTCATTTTATTGGGAAAAATGCAGGATTTGGATTATGAATTTTGATTTCTAATCGACAAGACAACACATAAACTTAATGGTTAACATGTACTTTATTAAATAGAAAAAAATCATTGAAAAGAGTAAAAAAAAGTTAATACAGTCTAATCAATTTGATGCTCATATTCAATGAAAGCAAGTGGTAAGAAATATATCACGGGACAATATTAATGATAGCCTTTTTAATTAGTCTTGACAAATGAAAAAGCAACAAGTCATCAATTTTTACTTATATTCGTAGAGAAGTAAATGTAAACATTGCACGGGGCAATATTTCAGAATGTCGGTAATAATGTTAGTGTCAGAAATGAAAGTTTATGTTGCACGGGACGATACATGAGAATATCAGCATCAGTTTAAAGTGCACTTAAGTTGTGTTTTATGGATATTTGCTCTAAAATGGGTTGAAAATAAATGTAGTCATAATACCATATTGTATGTTGGTATATCACAAAGTGAACATATAGAAGGCCAAGTATGCCCTTTCTTTATGCAATATTTCTTATCTTGCTTTTTTTTTTTTTTTTTTTTTTTTTTTTTTTTTTTTTTTTCTTTTTCTTTTACATTGGACGGTACCTTTTTTTAATGGAACTAAAACCTGGACATAAATAAATCTTAAGACGATACTAAAAATGATTCATTTCATAAAGACCTAAAATAAAATGGAAAATCTTGATTTAAGGGAAGACTATCTATAATTGCCGATACCGAAGAGACACACTTTTTAACGAAATGCATGACTGTATTTTATACATGATGCGCACTAAGATTGCTCGTTTGACGGTTATTGTCTATGCAATATACTAGTAACAGGTGTAAATAATGAAAATGTATTTACTTCTTTGCAGTTAAATTTGGAAGTAATCAAGCGGACAGGTGGTAAACTCTAATAGTGAACTGATATGCCAATCTAATTAAGACGTCATAAAATGGCATGTACAAACTGTTATGTTTCAGCCACACTGACATTACTACTACCTAAGCCCATGCATGACACTTTCGATAAAACGCGTTTAATTCTGGATAATATTTGACATAAGGAATTTAGCGAAACCATTTTCTGACATGAATCTGAATTCTTTAATTATTCATTTTAGATTAAATTGGCATAAATCTGACAATATTTATTTCTCTTATTTTTAGACTAATTGTAACTAGAAGACTAACTTATTTCATCTGGATTAAGATAAATGTTGTATTTCCGCTATTATTGTGATTTGAAATGAACATCGATGTCAATTTCAGTATTTTAATTTTTAAACATTAAATGTTCCTCTGTTCTCGTAGAAGACTGATTTTTAGCATGCAATCAAAAATAAACTTGTAATCAAAAGACGTTACGGAATTATAATAAAGTTGTAAATTAACATGTTCAAAATACAGTTTTGAATTATTTCCCTGTAAGACGTTTGGTATAAATTCTTGCATTCAATACATCAGATTATTTTGGTGTTCTCAGTGGCGAGTGGTCTATACCATTTGTAAATCTAAAATTGATTAACTGATCGATAACTTGTGTCTAGCTGACGAGACTGAAAGGAGTAGAACTCTTTAATGTAATTCATTTACTGAAATGCCATTGAAAAAGTTTTTGTTATGGAAACGTTTATGAGGAGACGGTATAGTAATTTACTGAGTTGCTATTTTCTTATAATGTTTTTATCATTTAGATTGAACCCCCGTGTCAAAGTAAACAAATCAGTAAGAAAAGTTATCTCTGCAAAGAATGCCGTCAGATTTCATTATATTGTGACATCTCGATATAAGTGAAATTATCTAGACTTGAACTGAAATCTTCCTAATCACTCATTAGTAGACGTAAGCGATGACTAATTTTGACAGTTGTCACAATCGAGATAGTAGCATAATTAATTATATTACTCATTTATGAATTCTCGGTGGCCAAGTGGTCTAACTGCCTGACTTACTGATCACAATCCTCACATATAGGTTAGAATTCTCTCTCGGATTCGGATCGATATTTGTGTGGAAAATGTTTTAGTTCACATGCTTGTGTGTGTGTGTGTGTGTGTGTGTGTGTGTGTGTGTGTGTGTGTGTGTGTGTGTGAGTTGGGTTAGTGTGTGTGTGTGTGGGGGGGGGGGTGTTATTGCGGTTTCCTTACCTGTCCTTGAAATGGCCGCCTCCTAATTAGTTAAAGATTCTATAGTAGTTGTTGTGTAAAACAGCACTACTTTACTAAATTTAAGATGATCAACAAAGCTTCATGGTTAATAAAGATAGATAGATTAAGTTTACTCATGTTAGAATAAATATTAAAACATTGACTTGAAGGTTTATTCTCTCTCTCTCTCTCTCTCTCTCTCTCTCTCTCTCTCTCTCTCTCTCTCTCTCTCTCTCAAACATACACGAACACACAGTTAAAGATTTTAAAATCTCCTCTTCTCCCCCCCCCCCCCTCTCTCTCTCTCTCTCTCTCTCTCTCTCTCTCTCTCTCTCTCTCTCTCTCTCTGTGTGTGTTAAGACAACAGCTTTTGGATGTAGGCCATAACATCTCGTAGTTAAAAAGTAAAAAGCATTATATGCTCGATTACCTAATGTTAATGCATGATGAGGATAAATGAAAATAAAATTTGTTATCATTATAAATGGGGCACTTAAGACTACTTTAGCAGCTCCCCAATCTAAAACTCGTATCTAAATTGATAAAAACGTGGATTAAGACGAGGTAATTTCTCTGGAATTTTCCAAACAAACTCAAAACATAGACACACAATATATTTCCCTGTAGCTGCCAACTTCAGATTACCTCAAGAAATTCAACTCTTTATCATCTCGTCAATGAGTGTTATTTTTGGATTTGCTATTATGTATTATTTCTAAAACACAAATAAACAATATATTTCCCAGTGTAAAATGTCTAGACAACGAAGTGGCTTCTTTGTATAAAGACACTAATCTAACTTGTTCTACTTTGTCAAAGAAATTATATTGATGCGAAGAATTTAAAAAAAAAAACAAAAAAAAAAAAAAAAACAAACGTTATTTTGACTTCTGACGAATTAATCACATGTTTACAGTTTACTAAGATATTTCCCCCATTTTCCCCCATTTTACAAATCAGACAAATAAATGTATTAATTAAATTATCATAAAATCAAATGCATACAAATTTTTATCATTCTAAAGAAACCCCTTTTTGCTAAGATTCCAGGAACAAGATGTTCATCGCTTGACCATTTTATTAATGATTTGTTAGAACAAAACTTCAATCGGTGATAACTCTTCCGCCAGGTGTCCCGATTTATCGGAAGGCCCAATAATTAATAAAAATCAATGTTCGTCAGCTTCAATCTTTCCATTCATTATAAAAATTCAACATCAATTAGTTAAAACATTTTTGATAATATACAGGAAAGTAATTAAACTAATCGAATTCGGGCTAACTTAACGTCAGTATGAGGTTTTTTTTAGTCATAAAGTGAACGAAGCCATTCCTTGATTATGCTTTTGGTAGAATATTTTATTATAATAATAATAATAATAATAATAATAATAATAATAATAATAATAATAATAATTATTATTATTATTATTATTATTATTATTATTATTATTATTATTATTATTATTATTATTATTATTATTATTAATGATCTTTGTTTTCTTCAGTTATTATGGTTGGTACCTATACAAATATTTGTAAAACGATGCGTGTTGTAATGGGAAATTCGTTTACTGAGATATATAAGTATCAGAGACAATAAGTCATAGCAATCCCGACCGCCTTGGTGGCTCAGTGGTAGAGTGTCCGCCTCGAAAACGGGAAGTCGTGGGTTCGCACCCCATTCGGGTCATACATCCTTTCTCGCCTGGCGCTTGGCATGAGGAGGATAGAGTTTCGACTGGTTCACCCGGTGTTAGGGTAATGAACTTAGGGAGTGGTATAGTTTTCTGCGCGAAATACTCTCTAGGTGAGCTAGCACCTTACCAAAATGTCGGCCTGAGAGCGCTCTAGTACACGACAGACCACAATATACACTCACATATCACACTAACTTGTTCTTACATTAACTCATAGATATCAATAACCTTGCGATCTGACGTTAGTGAACATTATAACAACATCGTAACAAGCTGAACATTTTTAAGCTGTAAAACACAACATTAACTTCAACTTATTTTCAAAGAACATATTTGTATAAACTATAGTTTGATTAACTTATCATTTCATATGTCTTAATTGTGCATATCTTCTAGCCTCGAATTCAATATATATGTATTGTTACTGTTTGAGCACGTTCTAATTGTGCTAAGGAATTTGAAAATTGATGCAATTCTAGTAGAAGGTAAGGAGAGATAATTGTATTTTTGAGATTGTTTTAAATTGAGTTCCTGCTGAGAAATAAGACTATCGCGGTTCGTCAGCATTAAGTAATAAATCAATGTTCTATACCGGTAGCGCTGTGTCATATAGATATTGTTACAGAGAACAAAACATAATAATGATTGAATGTAAGAAGAAATAATATTCCTACTGTTGTTTGTGACTGAATAAAATGAACCTAACTGTGTGACAAAATACTTGTAGTTGGCCCCTTACCATCTCATTTACAACCCGTGCTCGATAAAAACATTCAGAATGTAAAATATCTGTGTCTATTATGTCCGCAGTGATTCGGGATAAAATAATACACATATTATTGAATGCATTTCTGCTGGTATTATATCATATTTCTGAAATTATTATTATTACTAAAATATCTCCTTTTTTTTTCTTAGGAGCGTTTTGCACAGATTGTAAATTGACATTTCATATCATGAGCGTCTTAAATATTCGCCCATGTGTTTGATCGAACACATAAGCTGTTTGGTGGTTTTATTTGATTTTTGCCATTTTGACTAGTTTGTTTTAGACTTTTCGAAAAGACAAAAATAAATAGATAAATAAATAAATAAAAATAAATAATAATAATAAAATAATAATTACAAAATGAATAAATAAAATTTAATAAAACTTAATAAAAAAGAAATAGAAGGATGCGAAAATACGGAAAAACCAAAGAAATAAGTATTTTGTCTTTTCTAGTGGCATTACGTGTATTTTGTGAAAGCGCTTTTTGTAGTTTTTATTTACGCCTAGTAAACATGTCTAGCGGTATTATTACTGACAAAGAGTAGCTAGATGTCTTATAGAAGTAATGGTAATAAATAGTTTTGAAAAAAGACTCCTAGACTTTATCCCGATCGTTACAATATTAATTGTTCTCACGATATTTTGCACTTAATCCCGCATTTATTTCAAAGCTGTCAATGATAAAAATGTTCCCCGTCAAAACATTGTTTTATTAAGTAAGTGTTATAGAATGGCTTGTCAAAGATAAATCAGATGATTCACAGCTTGAAAAATAGTAGAACTATTTTTTTGCCATTAAAAAAAATAAAATACAACTATTTCCAAATCAGGATCATGTCGTGAAAATCTAAGCAATTGAATGATTGCAAATTTGGACATTTAAGTTGATTTATTTTTGTTGTTTCTTTTTTTTAATCAAATGGTTTTCAAAACATACTTATACGGCTTAAATATTAACATCCTGGATCATATGAAGATAGTGACCAACGATTATAATAAACATGATCATAGTTAAGAAAGAGATCTTTCGTAAAATTTTGAAATTATATGTAATGAGTTGCAAAAATAGAGGAAAATTCTAAGTTTAAACTGCTCTTGAAGCAAGTTTCAATTCCGATTAATTTTGTAAAATCAATGTTTTATAAAATTTTTATAAAGCATTCTCTTTTTCCGATAAACTGCTTTGATGCGACATCATTAGCTTACTCTCAAATTACAAAGCATACGTATTTTGCCGAAGAATGTTAATAATGTGAGACTGTTATGTAATATCTCATAAAAAGTCAATTCAATTAGAGTTTTTATTAGCTCTTATTCTTTGAAGAATAATTAATACTGTAACGTAAATTAAACTCGCCATCCTATATTGTTCTTAAAGAAGGAAGGCCTAAAAGACAGAATTTGACATATCTGCCACGATACCATTCACTCTTCGACATTTATAACCTGAAAATCAGCAAGAGAATGATTGGACTTATTAAATTCAAGATTTTTTTGTTGAACTACAAAGGAAGGACCAAGCTGCTTAATGAGTAAAATTATCAAACTATTTTGATTCCGTTTGACATTTTTGAATTTAATAATTTTTCAATAAACTTTGATTAATTTTTTTAGAAGGAAGAGAGACGAACCCTTCTCAAGTTTATCCTATGCAAAGGTCCCTAGGTAAAGATCGTCCTTATTTATCCACCCGTCTTCATCTTTTGCAATACTTTGCAAGAGTCAATTGCAATTCATTGCAACCAATTATCAAATACTTGCAATATAGAACGAGATAGTAATAAATTGAACGTTACTTACATGTAACTAAACGATAAGACACTGGGACTCCAAAATATATTTGATATTAGCGAATTAAATAAATATCTAACACGAGTACAAATTTTAAAGTGACATTCCTCATCTGTGACATTACCTAGGTCCGAAAAAGTCGACTGATATAAAACATAAGCCAAACAAAAAAGATTATTGGAACTTAAAGTTCCAAAAAATATATGAATCCAGAGAAATGCTTTGCTGAGTGAACAAAATTTAATTTTAAACATGTTTAAAAAATTAAGTTGGCTAAAAAATTTTCTCATTGGTACATTTTCTGTCAGCACAAAGTACTGACTACTAAGTTAAGGATAGCCTCGGGATTTTTGGTTCAACCAGCAAGGGTACTCGCTCAGGAGTAGTAAATATCTAATTAACTTATTTGTTAATTTATCTTTATAACTAGATTTTACTGTCAGTATGGTTTACAATTTTTAGGCAAAAAAAAAGTTCTGTAATAAAACTGAACGTTACCATACTGCATACTGCAACAGTAGAATTATTATTATTATTATTATTATTATTATTATTATTATTATTTAGAATAAACCACTGGCATAAAATCAAGTTCTTATAAAACGAAATGATAAATAAAACCAATATGCTCATAAGTAATGCATACATTTGATCAACCTTGTGTAAACTGTACTTTCATGATGACGCTTTTTCTTTTTATCTCCTATCATATTAAGCAACGAAAATATAAGCGGGCTTTTACCTTTTTACGTTTGTTTATACTTGTGTCATGTGCTGATTTTGAATTTCTATTAACATTTGCTGATTTTAAATGCGTTATTTTAACAGAAATTCAAAATCAGCCCATGACTCAGTTTGATGTGACAAGAATGGGTTAAGCATCTAATGGCCTTTAAACAATTTCAGAAATACAGAACATTTTACTGTTATAGTCACTGTCGTTATTTTTCATTTCTTACACTCAGTGTTGGACACAAAAAGAGACATTAAACATCATAGAAGTATATCAGTAACTATTTTTGATTTGATTTTGTTACAAATCTTAAAAACCAAAGCAGCTTTATGTAAGCAAACACATCAATCCAAATACAAATATAAAACTTGTGGTAAAAAAAGTTCATTAGTTGTAATCGTCAAATACCAGACGGCAATCCATCATGTCTAACGGCGGTGTTTAGTTGACGTAATCACCGGAATTTGGACTGATGTATTGTATCGCCAAGGCGACTTGGAAGTTTAATCATTCCATATATATGACGACTGTCAGGATAACTATTGAAATATCAAAGCTTGAGTGTAGTAATTACCGGCTGAAATAGTCTAAATTAACAATAAAATGAATAAGAAAGGAGAACGATGTCAACATAAAAAAGGAAGTAAAAGAGATATAGTGAAAAATGCTTTCAAGTAACAATTAGTATCTGTTTATTAAATTATATCATAATATTCCTTAATAAAGTCATTGCCTTACTAGATTACATTATTTTACAGAAGAAAAATGATTGATAATTACATTTACTAATGTATAAACCTAATATCCCATAACGTTTGTGCGGTATTGTTTCCACTGGTTACGTAAAACTTATTATGTAATATTTCCGAGAAGATGTCATTTTGGGGAAACGTGAAATAATGTGTTATCATATAACACGTTTGTGACACAAACATTGCTGGAGAGGGGACAGCAAATATTGAATAAATAAACCCAAAACATATCTTCAATTTTAGAGGCAATGTGTCTGAGCAATTGTGGCTTTAGCTTTCAAACCCAAGTCGTCTCGCTGTTGTGGATTTTGGATCGTTTCCCCCTCTTTTTAGACCTATATTGGATGAAGCAATAGCACGTTTAGGTGCTAGAAAACAGGTATAGACACTTCCGTGGAGAAGGACCTAAATAGTGCGTAACAGAATAAACGGTTATGTGCTTAACACACAGTATTTTTGATAAACAATCTAACGTTTGCACATCTGATTCTATATAGACAAATTTTTAGATAATGTTTGAGAGACTATATTTGCCCTGTGGATACAATACTATCGACATGATTTTATTTTGGCAGGACTATATGGCCATTTGGTGTACGTTTCTTTTCTTTTCTTTTCTTTTTTTCTTTTTTTTTATTAAGACACTAAAATAAATGAGTACTTTTGGGGTTTCGTGAAAACTGTATACCGGAATCTTAATAGACTTGTTGGTTTGTAAAGTCTATTTGTTACATTTCGTGTAATTGTACTCTATAGGATACAAAAAGTGTGTACAAAACTTACGGACCTGTATTTTATGAACCCTAGAGATTAATAAGACAGATAATCTTGTCACAAATACCTACAAAATTGCCGATATCGCGTTCAACCAACTAATCCCTCTGATTAAGATAAATGAAGTGTTCTGAATCAAAAGCGACATCGACTCTGTAACTCAAAACGTTTCACTGACGTTACACGACAAACAACATCTGCCTATGCATGAGTAAATAATTCTAGTTCTGTGATTATAGCGAATTTACAGTTTTCGAGGATGAGAACAATCTCTTAACTCTCAAACTCTAAGTGATTTATACGATTATTTTTAACGTCATAATGTGAGCTTTCAAATCATTTGAGCGCATATAACCCAGTTTTAACCTCATTTATCTGATGACGTCATGCAATTAGGCAAGCATGCGCTTCGCACACAATATAATAATTTCTTTACGAATAAGAATATTTTTTCGTGTTAAAATGTTTAGAAAAAATTTGAATGAATTAATGTAGAATACATTATCTCAATTGCATAAGAAGTTATGTAAAATTGTATGAAAATCTTCATTACAGTTACTTGAGATACCTTTAATAATATCGACCAGGTTGTAATTATGGCGACAAATTTTCAAAGCATGACGTGAAAAAACTATTGATTTTGTGTTGTTGATTTCAGCGTAATTACTATAAATGTTTGGATACAGAGAAAGTAAACACATACAATTGTATATTAGATTCTCATTTTGGCGACTTATTAACACTCGGTATCAAAATCAATGTAATAGGGTGATATAATCAACCATTGCATAGCAACAATTTAATATTGCGATGCTTATTATCGGGGCTTCCGATAATATTGCTTATTTCGTGATTACAGCCTTTGAAACAAGGTAAATTACCCGATTTTAGTAAAACAATCTTGACCTCTTTACGTGTGATTAGCTGATAGCTGTTTCCTTCTTTCTTGATCACGGTTGTTCTAGCTAATGAGTAAAGCATGTTGTAGTTGTAAATTCTTTATTTCTTCAATACTTAAGTATAGTTGTATGGCTTTTGATATGAATAATATGTTATATGTTTTTAAACCTTTTAAGGTCGCTTGCACGAAAGTGTTATGTTAAAGTTTTATGTTTAAGTATTTTAATATTAAAGTTTTTCATGTTATAGGTAATGAATTATCACATACTTGGTGTAAAAGATATCTTACGCCATAAAGGATTTGTGATAAAGTTTCAGAGGCTGAAGGCCGAAGGTCAAGGTCAAACAGTCACATTGTTAAAGTTTCATGTTTTAAGTTTTTTTAAACGGGATGTTATATTTTAAATTTTTGAATTTTCTGAATGAAATATTCAAAAAATTATAATATGATAAATTTTTGAATATTTCATTTAGAAAATTCAAAAATTTATAATATGACAGGAAGTTTTCGCGTTATGAGTAATGAAATATCACTTACTTGGTGCAGATGATATCTAAAGACCATAAAGGATTACTGATAAAGTTGCAGATGCTGAAGAAAAAAATGAGACAGAGTAGTCGATACAAAGAACGACCCGAGAGTGAAAAAATGCCTTATAAATTAAAAAGTTCATGTATAAAATGCAAAATAGCTTAAATATAGAAAAATTGATACAAATAATGCAAAGGAATTGCATGGACAAGCATTTGAAACAACCAGCGCAATAGAGATCTCAACACAGAGCACCTAAATGATAAAAAGGCCAAGACAAGAAAGAACAAATACATGTATTGAGACAATAAATTATTCAATTCATGTGCTGTGGTAATTATATGCCTGGTGTAGTATTAGATTGGTTGATTGTTTCAATGGGGTTTTACGTCCCCGTTAAGGATATTTAACTTCTATCTACATGTTACCAGCAGAAATTTTGTCCTTTGAAGTGCATAAAGGGTATTGTGCAGGTAGGGTTCTTTAGGGTAAGACGGGTCATCGGTTTTTTAAGGTTTCCTCTGAAGAACCCCATGACTTTCAATTCTAAATGCCAAGTGCTTCGCGAAAGAACAGTCACTACATATTTTCAATTCTTGGTCAGACCCGGTCGGAGTTTTAACCCCCAATCTCCCACATATGAAGCAAGCACTCTACCAACTGATCTTTAGTGGTACTGGTATTAGTATTAGAGATACTACTCATTCTACAATCGATGTTCCTATAAATAGACACATTAAAAAAAATAAAAATAAGCTTTTTTCCGCCAAATAATAAGTATAATTACATAATATATAATACATTTTGTTATATTGTAATTACTAGTTACATAGGCTATTAATTAACTAAAACATCAAATGCGAGTAAATTTGAGATTTGTAAAGTAGAAATAAGTTGATTGTTACTGTACTCTCTTGTTTTACAATAAAGTTGCATGATGGGTAAAAGTTGTAAATTGTGATATGCATATTGATTTAATAATTTGTGTTATTACAAGATAAAAGATTGTTGATACCAAATATATAACATATCATCAAATAGCTTTTTTGAAGCTGTGTTTGAATTACAGAATTTTATTTTCGCGTTATATAAGATCTGTTCTCATATCTGTGATACAATAATCAATTTCAAAATGCAACTTCTTTATATTTGATTATACGTTATAGATGAAAGCAAACCGGTTTTTTCACTTGCATTTTGTCAGTGTATGAAAATTACATAATAATACTGAATTTATTACACTTTTAAGAGATGAATTGTATTCACTTTTCTCAAATTGTTCAGTGCTATCGGTAATTGTATTATGCAGAATCAAAGGCCCGAAGCCCAAATTTACAGTCTGTTCATTCCATGTCACTTCATTATTTACACACTAGCTCATAAAACGTTTCTGCTTTGCTTACAGTTAAACATTTTATAGCAAGACTGGATAAATACCTCCAATAATCAGGAAATTACAAACGTTCAGGAATTTATACTTTGATAAAAACCTTCTTAAAACCTTGTTATTTTGTAATTCATGACTTTTCCCCCAGTAAAATTCTATCTTTATATCAGAGCTCGAATATCATAAACTTGTTTCTGAAGGGAAAAAAAACGGTGATTACAAGTAGATAAGTCATGTTATAAATATTTTTGTTAAACTTGTAATCTTAAAAAATTAAATGATCATTTCTCAAATGTGCTATATATCTTTTTGACTGAAAGAAAACAGTTGGTAATATCTTTCCCGCAAGTGAATAGATGAAACATAATTTACGGATTAATATCTTAATTGATAATGACAAAAACTAAAAACTGCGGTTCATCTTGCATTGGTTTACAGTTTATAAGTATATAATGGCAAAAATCTGGCATATAATAAAATTTGCTTATGTAATAAGAAATAAATTTGGCAGCTGTCCAAGTTATGCATTAGAATGAACATTGCAGTCATAAACAGACAGACCAAAACACAGACAAACAAACCCACACACACTTGAAAAACAAGGAAGTAAACGTAAACAGGAAAACATTGTAAAAATACCCATATGTGTAATTAATACGTCTGTACACACTCTCTAACGGACTAGAGTTAATCATTTTGAATTAAGCAATGATTGTTTAAAATTAAAAACGATTTTTTAGGACTTTTAAAGAAGAAACATTCAATAATATACACATGTAAGTCTCAGTGGGTCTGTGTTTGTATATATAATTCAAAGTTCTAGCTATCAATAGCATAATTTATTGATCATTTGATCGTTGCAGTTACGTCATATGCACATTCGATAGCTCGCAAAGCATAAATGACTTCTATGTCTAGCGTTCATCTAGTAGTTAAATTTGGCAAGAAAATAAGGATGGGTAAAATAATTGAAAATTTTAGATTTTTATATCTAGATTAAAATAGATATATAAGACTCAATCAAAAATGTTTAACATCAACGTAAAACACAACACTTTACGGTCCCAGGCTGGGTGTTCGCTACCCTTGTCATATAAAACTATGTGCTTCATAGTATAATAATTCAAAAATGGTTAAAATAAACTGTCATAAACTTGAAATGGTTTATTTTCAACTAGAACAATCTTAATATTTTGGTTTAAATGGACCTAAATCAATAAATTATTTAATTAATTTAAAAAAAAAAAAAAAAAAAAAAAAAAAAAAAAAAAAAAAAAAAAACCACTAACTTATGAGGACATTGGTTTACTTTAAAAGTACTGGTGAGATAAATCTTAAGAGTGAGTTAGTCCAATTTTTTGGACTTTAAAATATGATTTTTTAAATAATCAAAATCAGAGAGTTAAGGGATGTTACTTTAACAGGGAAAAGAATAATAAATACAGCCACTCTCATTGACGTTGAAATGAAAAGATTGCAAATTCATCTGTGATAAGTGATCGCATCCGAGTACTTTCAGGTCAATACACTTTCTCGTGATATATAAAATCCGTATATACATATAAAAACATATTAAAGAGTTAAAGAACCAATTTTAAAAACGTAGAGACATGGTGTTTAATATACCAAAAACAAGAAATATATCATTTTGAGCAGCCTTCTCCATTATTAAATGTTATCACTATGCACGTATATACTTCAGTTAAAATTTAGTAAGATATTTTTATATAAAACCTTTTTTTTGCAATATAAATTCAAGTAAAAACGCATCATATACAAGAACTAAATCAAACACAAACAGACTGGTCCATGTTTAAATCATAATCCAAAACTGTGAAAAATGGCAAACTAAATATAAGTTTAATACGTGAACTTCAACCAAGGAAGTAAAACCGGGAGTTTCTGAAGAGTCAGCTCTTGCTGCCTATCCTAGCTACATCCCCACGTGTTAAATAAAAATTGAGAATAAAAGTGAAGTAACTTTGTATAAAAGAACTTCAGTGAATTACTTATACAGTTCTTAGTAGCCTGTTGTCAAGTACAAAGTCTTCAGTAACATTTTTTACAATAAGACAAATTGCTTATTGCTAACAAAATAGACATGCAATATCCTACAAAACATATCGAGAACATGATTAAAATATTATTACAAATAAAGGCTATAATATTTGAAATGAAGCAACCTGTCTAAACCAAGATACATGTTTTTGATAAATGAACGAGGATGACACAAACATAATTACTTATATTGTATCGACACTATGAGAAATGTTATTTCCAATATTCTAAGACCTAATTTAATGTTGACTTGAAAAAAAAATAATCTGACATTCAAATAATACATTTTGATATTATTAAAGCCTTTGAAGCGTAATAACATTGTTGTACTATTTGGTTAACATATTGCTGAATTGCGTTTTTGCCAGATACAAATCTAAAATAATGTCATTGCGCTTTCTAGATATTACAAGATAAAAGAAAAAGTAAAATTTCTAAAAATATGATTCAAAAAAGCATGGATTAAAATCTTTATTAAATCTGATTTATTATGGAGATGTTCATCTAATCAGTTCATCGACAATTTTTTCATTGTGACATGCAGGGCTTTTCACCACAAGAGAATGTACGCTCCCTAGCAATGCAATTAATCTGTATAATTAATATATATATGTTCCATTGTCTCAATTTTTCTTATCCAAGATTTTTCCTCAAGTTAAATTTTGCAAATTTTGCAAATCGTTTTTGGATCTGCAAAAACATTTTTGAATATGAATATAAATATAATATAATAATGACATTGAAGTGACCTTCAGAATGACGCCTCAAAGTTCAGAATATCTTCAGAATTAATAATATAATAATACAAATTTCAAATTAACCAAATTTAAGTTGCGTTAAATCTTAGTTAAGAAACTATTGTGAAATTGGGGCCTGAGCGCCAACGTACAATAGCTTGCATTTGACCTGTAGTTGTGTCTGTATATGGTTCATATGATAACATAAAAATATCGTATACATGCAGAGAATTAAAATATTGTTTAGGCTTTTGAACTGGAAGTTAAACAGAGATGTAAATTAATTCAAATAATTGTGCTGAAAGGCAAGCAACTTTTAGAAGGACTAATTAATAATAATCTCTCAGACAAAAAATAGTATTACCTACTTCACAGTGCATAAAGCAAGACCAAAATTCATTAGTCCAGATGTTTGTAGATCTTATACATACTTGTACAAAAAAAGAAAGCGGGATATATTTGTTTCAAATAAATGTTACCTTATTTACATTCCTGCATTGCAATATTGGAACATATATAATCATATGTTAACTGAATCTCCTACAGAATTATCAACACGTATTACAATAGAAATATTTGGTTTCATGGTATCATTGAACTATTTTATAATAGTGTTCTTTTGGTGATACTTATTTGCTTTCTAGAATAGACAAAGTTTTTCTAGGATATCTTTAACAGTACAAACTCACGATAAAGATTTCGAACGTGGGTAGCGAATACTAATTATAACCCCGTGTAATTATTGGACTGTTGGACTATTTCAAACCAAGTTTAGCTAGCATGATTCACCTAAGTTATATAACAACCAGCAATACAAAGTGATTATCATTTCTCTTTCGTGGCATAATTATCACGTAACAGTCATTTTAACATGCTTAGAAATCATCTTAACAAATCAGTCTCGTTTGTCTTTATTCTAAGCCTTTTACATCTATAGTCCCATAAAATCAGCGTGTTTGCCCGTTTTGGCATGATTTTAAATACCACGACTCTGTGATTGAATAATGTCACGTTAAGTTTTGAACTGTTTGCACGTAACCGTGATTAGTTAATGTTTCAAAATCCGTGTAATAACTGCGAAAGTATCTGGAGCTATAATTATTGACTGCGTGATGGATTATATTGGCTATCAATTATGGTTGATAATTCCTACACAGTGCTATAGGACAGAAACTTTAACATTCATAATTAAATGACTATCTGATACGATTTTACTTTATACACGTAACTACCTCGTTATAACCTGGTTATTGTTCAAAGATCTGTAATTAATGCTAAGTTTAAATAATAAAAATGTTATCAAAATTTAACACCTTTGCTACAGACATACAATTTATACTTGAAAGTTATTGTATCAATCAGCGTTTAATTATAAAAAATAATTGCATAACTTACAAACAAAACGTTTACTGTTTCAGCTAATAAAGCTCTGAAAAACCAAATCCAGTTCCAGTTAAACAATTATACACTTTATCAAAAAGGAACTTTTGAATGTATTTAACAATAAGTTTTTGAAAAAAGCGAAGGGCAAAAATCTTGAACAGCTAACTTTTAAATGACCGGAAACCGATTTTCTATTCATTAGTCACAGTGACCTTGACCTTTGGTCTAGTGACCCAAAAATCAATCACAAGCGAGCACTTTTCATAAGCTACCTCTGTGCCAAATTTCATGAACAATCTTGAACAGTAAACCTTTAAATGACCGGAAACCGATTTTCTATTTATAGTCACAGTGACCTTGACCTTTGACCTAGTGACCAGAAAATCATTCCCAAGCAAGCTCTTGTCATAAGCTACCTGTGTGCATATTTTTTTTTTAATTTTGAAAAGTTTACCTTTATATGACCAGAAACCGATTTTCTATTTATAGTCACAGTGACCTTGTACTTTGACCTAGTAAATTGAAAATCAATCCCAGGTGAGATCTTGTTATAAGCTACCTGTGTGCCAAGTTTCATTAAAAAATCTTAAAATTTTAACCTTTATATGACCAGAAACTGATTTTCTATTTATAGTCACAGTGACCTTGACCTTTAGCCTAGTGATCCAAAAATCAAACCCAAACCAGCTCTTGTCATCAGCTACCTCTGTGCCAAGTTTCATTAAAACCCTTAAATTTTAACTGAGGTTATTACACGGAAACCAAACGTGACAGACGGACAGACGGACAAACCCATCTTAATGTCCCCCTTTTCGGTTAAGCGGGGACAATAAAAAATAAAATAAATATTGAATAAATTTCAACTGAGAATCAGTTAAGAAGGAAAGTTGAAGCTGAAGAACTTAAGAACACTATTTAAACGTCATAAAGCATACCAAACATATTTTATAATTTAAAAGAGAAGATTGTCGAGAGGTTATTAAGCTTCTAATAAAGTTTTTATGAGGCCTTCAGAAGTATGTACACAAGAACTCTTCATTATATAGCAATATCTTATTGTAGATTTTATTCGAAATTTTACATAACTATTATTTAACATTTAAAAAAAACATTATCGTCAAATACATAAAATGCTTTATCACACAACCACGTAACTCTACATCAAACTTTAAAGTATTTATAGACATCATAAATACACAGTAGATTTATACCTAAAGATGGACTTCTTCATTTCACATCTATTTTTATTTTCTCCTATTAAGTTTAACATTGATTTAATGTTTAATGGATGATATTGTATCTTTTTTTTTTTTTTTACAATTTCTAGCCACAAATAGCTGATGCGTCTTAAAACAATAAATCACCGACTAATTTCACCACGCTGATGATGAAAGTTTCCATCAGTTTTCCCAGGATTACTGGATTACTCTTACACATTGCAAACTTGATTGACTACATGGTTACATGCATGTTTGATATGAATGCGTAATAATCACGTTTTTGGTGTCGTAATGTGTGGTTGAACACAAAGATAAATTTACAAGCATCTCTATTCACATGCTGCAGTTTTAACACACACACACACACACACACACACACACACACACACTTTCCTCGCTTTATAGTCTATGTTTTAAACCCTTTGCAGTACATGATTATGCATACTGCATAAAAGGCATGTTTCAATTAACCACACGCTACGTTTACACTGAAATGAACGTTTGTGCGAGAGTAAAATTCCGATATCGAATACTAAAATTTATCAATCAGTAAAACAGTTGTTCCGCATAAAACCTTTGGTGAAGGCAGAATCACATGTCACTTCTAAGAAAGGAATTTATACAGTCGCGTCATTGTATCAACCGATTTTCAAAATGCATAAAACAACAGGGAATCTTGGGCAAAGTGTAAAATGTGGACTGGGTGGACCCTTGGATTGGACTTGACTTTTGGATTGGATTGGACTCTTGGTGTAAAATGTGGATTGGATTGGACTCTTGGATTGGACTGGACTCTTGGATTGGATTGGATTCTTGGACTGGACTCTTGGATTGGACTGTTGGACTAGACTCATGGACTAGTCTCTTGGATTGGCCTTTTGGACTTTTGACTTACGGACTGGTCTATTGAATTGACATCTTATTTATGTTTTAAACTATTTTAAATACTAGTTTGTGTAATTTGTCCAATACATATGTTTAATCACAAATAAAGATGTGATTCGTTTGTTATTACTTTTTATAATATTACTGCAGAATTTTAACCTATCTTTATTATAATGTATTTGTTATTTAATTTCTCAAGTGGTGGGTTATCAGTTGTCTCTTATCAAGTTAATGTTTTCGTTTCATTTGCTGAAGAGAGTTTGTGACATTTGAGAACTAACACATGTTAGGTTAAAAAGTTGAAGGTGATGATAGACCGTGCCTTTGTGGCATTTTTCACTTTAAGCTGGGGAGATTATATCAGATTACATCAGGAGTAACTGTAAACAACAGTTGTAGAAAAGTATTTTTCTAATAAACTTATCTGATCTGGTAATTAAAATTGACATTCAAATTTTGTCTTTTAGGTCTATAAGATTTTATTCAATTTTTTACATGATAATGTATATACAATGAATCAAAAAGGTGACACTTTACATCCTAAATAGAACAAATTTACTGATTAAACTTATGCATACATTTATCATTGAACTATGCCAATTTTCATCTTGAGGGAAAAATTATTTAAAAAAATCTTTTTAAGTTCTGTGCTGATCTTTAATGAAGTAAAAGTCTAGGTTATAAGAATTAAATTTAAAAGAAATACTGGCCAAAAATATATTTTTTTGTCATTAATTGTGTTTAAATTTTTCACTTTTTTCTCTCCATTACAATAATATAATGATAACTGTTTGCATTAATGATCATTACTACTTCATTTCATATTATAATACCTATTTGTTACATTAATAAAAGTATCATTTTATATAGTACATCGATCATATATTAGAACTGATATTAAATGCTCTGTGTGTGTGTGTGTGTGTGTGTGTGTGTGTGTGTGTGTTTTAATTGTGTTTAAAGTAACTAAATAATTGTAATATGTATTTTGTCACAATAGACTTTTAATTGTTACTGCACCATTATGTATATCATAGTTAATTTTATTCTTAAATCAACATATATAGTACTTTTATCTTACTTAGTATCAGATACTATAGTTCTAAAGTTTCTGCAGATGAGACCAACAATCTGTCATCATTTCATTCGAAGCATTAAAGAGCTTGTAAAACAAATACTACAGCTTTAGGAAAAAAATATGCAACCTTTGACAACGTTTGATATTTTCCAGATAAAACAAGCAAGAAAGAATTGCCATAGCTGTATTTTTTTTATAGGGTAATCATCAGTTCAGATATATGTAAATGATTTGTAGTGTTTGATCTTATCTCTTTTTATTTTAAAATTATGAAAAAATTCATAAGTCCATTTTTAGGTCTAGTCCATGAGTCCAATCCAAGAGTCCAATCCAGTCCAAGAGTCCAATCCATGAGTCCAGTCCAACAGTCCAGTCCAAGAGTCCGGTCCAAGAGTCCAATCCAATCCAAAAGTCCAATCCAGTCCACATTTTACACTTTGCCGGAATCTTGCACGATGGTTCTTATCAACATTTATACATGCGTGAGGCTTAATGATGTTTGAAAATACTTAAAATTCTGCAGTGTCCTATTCCTGGTTGCGTAATAGTTTGTTAACAAATTTCTTTATTCTGTCTTAAATCTACTTTATACACGTAACTACCTCGTTATAACCTGGTTATTGTTCAAAGATCTGTAATTAATGCTAAGTTTAAATTATAAAAATGTAATCAAAATTGATTTTTGAAGTTTTTGGAATAGTTAATAATTTCTACATGCATGGTTTTGTAAGTCTCATTTTGGTGAACCTGCACAACTGATGTTTCTAAAAATACTTTGCATTAGTCATTATTTGTTTATTTTCACTCGGTGTTAAAATATCACCAATGAATTTCATGATCACACACTATATCGTCCTATAATCAGACGGCTGATAATATAACCTGGATAAAAGCCAAGCAATCCAACATTAGTTGAGATTGATGCAGATTCCTCTTCACAGTTTATGGTTGGATGTGTTGAGCGAGACTCTCTGTATTTTGTCGATTTTGTTACACTTATCAATGATAATGATGTCCAGAATGTTTATATTAATGCAATATTGTTACATTATAATGTTGGCATAATGAATAATAGTTTTAATCGGTGAAGGTAAAATAACACACACGCAACACATCATTGTGTGTGTGCTCGCGCGCGTGTGTGTACGTGTTTGCAGAAAAAAACCTCGACAGAAGACTATTATTCATGTTACATCGAGTTATCTTCCGAGAATCGTCAGCTTAAGTAAAGATTAGTGAGTGTGTGGGGATTAACGTCACCATTAATATCATTTCACCTTTATCAAACCGTCAACAGCTGCCACATTGAATACATCGTGTAGAATTAGTGATTCCAATATTTCTAAAATATGTAGAAGCTAAAGAGTGGACGAGTTTAGATTATTTCACTGGTATCACACAACGATAGCTTTCCAAGTACCTCACAAAATAAAAAGATTATTGTAGGGGATTAAAACGTGATAGATATGATCCTATGTCAGAATGGAATGTAATTTTTTGTGTGAAATGCCAACTACTGGCTCTATTTTTTCAAGTTATACAATATCATGGACTTTATTGACCATTTCTGTATGTTGCAACAGTAAAAAGTCTTTCAGAATAAGAGTCATCTTAAATGCTCTGCCTGCAGGGTTTAAATTCAGCCAACCACCATTTGACCAACCCCGTTCCATATGACGGGGCATCTTTCCCTACTGTTGCTATCACATAAGTGTCTATGCTGCTAAACCTTTTTATGCAAATATTGGATCTCTTCCTTTTCTCCATTTTGTCAATATCCTAAACGTTACTTGCCTTGTTAACATTAGAGTCACCCATGTTTGATATAAACTACCATAAGTGACACAAGTGTTCGAGCACATGGCTTTGAAAAGTCAGGAAATAGTATGGCTATAAAAGGAGATTGATGCTTAACTCCTTCAATAAAAGGCTCAAAACAAATCAATGCCTCGTAACTGTGGTGTTTGCTTCCTTTCAAATGAAATTAAATTCAAAATAACAATTATAACTTCTACCATCCTAATGTAAAGCGTTAGATGCCATAGAGACTCTCTTGCTTGCAGATATTCACAATTTTAGTTTTAAATTCTGCTTTTTGCTATCGTATGTTTCTGAGTTTATTTGCAATTACCAAAAAATGTTTTGAAGCTGCAAATGTCTTCATCTCCTTATCTACAATCAATAAACAGATAAATAAGCTTTTAGCTACTATTCTAGGATTACACTTGGTGCAGAGAACCCGTTATTGAATTATAATCATTTTATTTCAGTCTACTCAGAATAAAACATGTTTACATTTATCTAACAGCGTACAATGGCGTTTAATCATATAAGAGTTATTTTGAAGTAAATTAAATTTTATGGCGAGAAGTGTAAATGCTTTTGTAAAACTATCTAACAAATGAAGTATTAGAAATACTAAGAAAAGCAGTGTTACTTTACTCCTAAACAAACGATCTTTGAGATTCATTCATGTTATATTTTTTTCAATGACAATCTTGATCGATATTTGCTGTCAGAATCACAACATTCCGGATACAAAACATCTGAAAGAAAATGTTATTGAATGGATGTAGAAATGAACTTATTTATTGAATACGGCTGTTAAGTCATTAACAATACGTATGGTGGCTAGATGCATTCATTACGCCGATCATTTACGGCACAACCTTTGTTTCTAGGAACAGTTGCATGCCATGCGTAATTAGGGTGTTCAAAGTAAGCGTATTATTGAGTGTCGCGCATATATGGTTTAATGGCCTTGGGAATATTCCTTGGGATAAATTTTTTGATACTTCGACTGTTTCCAATTTTGATACTAAAAATATATTGATTTCCGTGTTTTATCATACATTGTTATGGATCTAAGATCTCTCCTGTTGTAAGTTGAAACGTTTTTGGTTTTTTTTTTTCAAAATCTGCAAGTTAGTTTGTTAAGTCACTTTGTCAACGTATTGACAAAAAAGTTTTTGACAATAGATATTAAGAAAGATAAATAAACACACATTCGCACAACAACAACAACAAAAGAACAAAGACAACATTAAGCAAACGAAACAAGAAAAACGTATAAGGCAAAAAAAAAGAAGCGTATGGAGACCTGTGATTATAAAATGGCGATTACTGTAAAGGTACCAAACGATATCTGAAAATTGTATCCATGTTTGAATCCTTCTTTCGAGATACTTTTCTATCCCATTAATTAACAAACCATGATATATAAACATACAAGAATGGAATAATTATGTTAGTTATTGTTCAATTAAAATCTCATTACTATTATTACACCACCCATAATATCAGCTGAAAACCAATATACATAAAGGGTTAGTTTAATTAAAAGGCTACTGTCCAGTCAGTCATAGTACCTACGACTAACACAGCAGCGTTCATTAATTAGATGAATTATCGTTAATCTCTGTCAAGCATAAAGCATAAATATATAGGTTGGACAGCTGCAACTTCATAGATTTAATTAAGGTTAAGTAGACGGGGATAAAGTCCTTTGTAGCTAAAAGTAAAATATTGGTGTGAGTCCTAAGTAAAATCAATCTTGGTTAAGTATCAAGGGTTTTGCAATTTCAGGTACTGACAATATTTTTACTTATATATATATATATATATATATATATATATATATATATATATATATATATTATATAACAAAATAAATAACTAAATAAATAAAAATAAATGAAATGAAAGTATATAATTTTTATTGACTTTCTTGTTTTTGCATCAGACTTTTATTAGGACACGTTTTTCGGGAAAATATTTTGGCACTCATTCAAATATATTTGTTTAAGTATTTCGTAATATTCTTATCTTTTTTATTATTTTTTATTCACTCAAGGCACGTATTTTTCTATCGATCGCTTCACTCTTCGTGATTTTTTGTTTTTCCCTTGATTTACGACAAGACAAGATAGATCACATGATTAAAGAATCTCCAATAACCATATCTTTCAGAGTCTTCACACATTTTCCTGATAATCCGTTCTGTTTTCTATTTTTGTGTAACACTTTCTGATTAGTAAATAAATTCGCACATTTTTTTTTATAAAAAAGGGAATTATTTAGTAATAACACGTTTACAATTTCTTAAAATTATTATTATTATTATTATTATTATTATTATTATTATATTAGGGGGATTGGTGGCTTGCCAATGTGGCAGTGTTCGAAATGACTTAATAAACAAAATTAGTTTGATTAGGAAAAAACGGTAATGAGATATTATATGATCATGATTAGTGTTGTTTTTCGTCATTCAAATTTGATTTAATCTATAATTTTTTTTTTACTCAAACCTTACCAGCAAATGTTAAATCATTTAAGCCTTATGACTAATTACCTTGTTTTTAGCAGTAATTTCTATTACAACAATCTTTTTTCTCATGTTTAATTTCAATCAAAATATAATAATGTAATAACGATGCAGACGATCTTATACTTTTTATTACACAAACACTTACCACCCTACTTAAACCCCCGTACTTCCTCGTGGTCGTCAACAAGGTTTCTTTAAACAAATCAAACCTGTTATGTTTCATTCTTGTAACGTATACAGTTTTGTTTCAATAAGTGAAACGTTTTCTGTAATTTTACAATCATTTCTTATCTTTATTGAGATTGACGGTTAAATAATGAACTAAAATAAACAACACAAGTACAATTGAATTAAGTGAAAGTCGTTTAAGTGCAAATACTTTTTTGCAAAAAAAAAAAAAAAAAAAAAAAAAAAAAAAAAAAAGGTCATCTTTATCTTTTTATGTTTATTTTGATAAATGATTCTTTTTATTTCCTTTTCAACTGAAGCGCTGATGAATAAATGAAACCGCTTATGTGACTGCTGCTTGAAGGAAGATATTGTTTTTTAAAAGTCATAATCGTATCGTCGCAATCATTATCGTATCATACCAAGTATCATTAAATCAGCGATTGACGTTAAAGTACTCCTAAACAAACAATCAAGAGAGATTTGTGTTTCATCATTCATAATGTACAAACATTTTCAGAATCAAAATTATTGATATTAAACATATAAAAATTTTAATTTCCTTACATGTGGTTAGTAGATCAGAGCGAAAAATATAATCGCTGAATAAAAACTAATATGGTTTGGGAATTCTGAAGTATCAGATTGTTTACAAAGACAAATTTATTCTACATTGTATATGTTTGTCGTCGACTCTGATGAAATTGACGAATAACATTTCGTTGGAATCGATAATTTGCCAACAGACGATAATATGCTATCCCGTTTATATATATATATATATATATATATATATATATATATATATATATATATGAAATAAAAATTATAAGATAAATATCACTATGGCATTTGAAAAATATCCAGAGATGTTAAGCAGAATTTAATGTTGTGAGAGTTCAATTACCTAGTTTAAAAAGTTTTTTTGTAAGAGAAAAAATGTGTTGCAATACGAATAACTATTAATTGAAAGTAACATTTCCTTGGTTTAATATGTTTTAAAAATCTAAATATGATGAAGTTCCTGACAAATTTACACATTTTACGATCAATGTTAGATTTTGAACATTAAATCATTGTTATTGAAATTTCCCCATACTTTAAATGGGCACTTAACATAAAGACAAAATAGTTCCCTGTTGTATGATTAAAGCTTGCTCGACCTCTCCCACTTGTCTTACAGCCTTAGGTATGTCAATCAATATTTTTATATAATCCTTATTCTGATTTAATGTCTATTTATGATTTATCAAAAAGCAAGCATGTTTGGAATTGGTAAACAGTGTATAACATAATGAGAAATGAGATAGTTATAATTAAATCGACCATTTACAATTCCGTTATCTGGTTGAAACTTAACAATCACAATTTTCATTACAAACAACAAAAATAGTTTGACAATGGAAACATGACAAATTGACTTGGCGTTTATCCATGTTGTAATAGTCAACTTGACACCAGAAATTCCGGAAATATATTTTCCGTTTCCCCTTTCGATAAAGATTTTACAGTCAAACCTATTACAAAGAGAAAAAATGAATTTTAAGTACTAGTATTTTAATATGTCTTTATCAAACATATATTTATGTCGTCTTCTTTTGTTCAGATCAATAATGATAGTAGTTTAAAATAATAAAATATAATAAAAAATAATAATTTAAGAAAAAACCGAAGTGCCTCTACTTGTTGCATTCGAAGCACTTAACTTAATTTTTAGACTTGCACATTGCTCGAAGAGTAATTAGCCGGTTTATGCATCATGTTCAGTAGATTTGTAATGTCAACCACCAAAATATGTTTATTAGACTGACTTGTCAGCCGTCAAAATAAACGGACATGTAAAAAAGCATTGTCAAAGCCAGTGTTAATGCATTTTTATTCATAAAAAATAAAACATATAATTAATATTCTACAATGTTTAGAAAAAATGTATTTCAAGATTATATAAATTTGATTTATCGAAAATAACAACAAATAAAACAGAACACATTTGCTCAAGAAAACAGAAAAACGTTCTTATGCATTTACAGTAGTAGCGACTCATCTATGGAACACCAGTGGCAAATTTTCGTAACTTTTAGTAACTTGTAGTTACTATATGCAAACATTAATCAACTGTGGGTGAATTTGATATTGCTATTAGTATGTACGGAATCAGTCAATGTTAATGACATCGATACTAAAAACCATTCCAAAAATGAACAGAGATCTAAAAAATATAACAGTAATGCTGCCATATATACTATTTTAAAATTCAAATTTAAATTTTTTTAACTAGCAAATTTTATAAAAAGCGAGCATTATGTGTATTACCATGCCTTTTGTTTAATTTTTTATATTTTGTTGTAAAGAGTTCTTGATAGCTTCGGCTGTTTCCAAGTTTTTGTAGATGTTACTGGTATATTCTTCTGTTTGTTCATTCCTTGAAACAGCCATTGCATACTTTTTTTGAACCAGTTTAGTTCAAATTTAAAAAAAATTGTTCAAACGTTTAACATATGTAACGTTATAATGTTTTTTGACAAATTTCTTTATTTTCAAATATTGCTTGTAAGGTGTTACTTTCGTCAAATTTTGCAAATTATTTGAACCAAATTCAGTCGCCAATTATTCTCTTCTCGATTCACCTAAGAGATAAATTTGGTCAATTTTTCTTCTGTTGCTTACAGGTATATAACTGCATTAACTATTTTGAACACTCGTACCTTGTTTTGCTGTTAAAAAATTCTGTTGTTTTAATACTAAGCGGCTGCAACAGGTAGTTTTTCGCTTACCTGACCAAAGATAACCGGAGCCTATAGAGCAGTGTGTATATGTGCGTATTTGCGTTATTAACACATTTGTAAATTTCACTTTAAACCTCTTTGTCGGATTTCAATGAAACTTGTTTAGAAATATTTATTTTACTTTACATTTGGTAGTGACCAACAATTAAAAAAACTTTTAAAAACTATCTTTTTCCGAAGCTTATATTTGGAAAAAAATTATGTAATGTTTTGCTTCGCTAGGGTCTTAAGCCTGTAGTTATCTCTTTTCGTTGAATTAGGTCAAAACAGGGGTGTGCTCTTGCATTTCATTCACAATGGAATCAATTTCATGACCTACTGCTTATATCATGATTTGTCACTTTTTTGGTCATTTATAAATATATATGTCAAAGCAGATTAATATTTTTGCAATCTCACGACTGATCCCAATCGAGGCTGTGCCGAGATTGGGATACGTTACATCACATCACCCTCGACTGAGATCAACCTGTATCGGTCACAAACAGGTGACAGATTCTATTTCTCGTATCATTTAAATGTTTATAACTGTGATACGTACAAAACAAAACATCCGTATGGACCCCTTGCATTCCTTTGGACACTTTATGCATTGTAAAAATCCGCCCTTTGAAAATAATCCCCATCGACAACACTTAAAATGTTTAGGATGTCAAAGATTTGTATTCAATGCAATTATAAAACAACTTTGACAGTAAAATATTTTGACAAGAAACGATAAAAGCACATATTTGAAAAATAAATAAATAAACCTATTGTTTTGATGACGTCAAGCACAATGATCGGATACGCCATCCTGAGTAATACTAAAGGCGTCAATCGTAGCGTGAGGCGGTACCAGACAAAACTGGACGAGACAGAAAAATCTAGCACCGGTGTGCGCGTGGGATTTTTCTGTTCGAGGTACGAGAATGATCATTCTGGTATTGAAGAATATCCTTTTGCTTCTTTTGCACTATTTGCTTTTTATTGGATAAGATTTCTTGACGAAAGATATTATGTTATACAAATTCATTATTTTGTAAATGGTTATTTGCAATCTGCAATATACAGTAAAGTGAATTTCATTTTTAGAAGTAAATCATTTTAACTAGACAATATCATTAGGTAAAAGTATCAGCCTCAATTGCGCCCCTTGTTAATTATGCATTGCAAGAGTACCTTAACTAACCAAATTTTGTTTTTGTTTTAATCTTTTTTCCAGTACCTGGGCCATCTTATATAAAGTTATATCTTTATATTAAATACATATTCCTAGTTATTCACATCGCATTCTATGTAAAGTACTGTTTCATTTTTGCAAAACTGCCAGATAATGTTTACAAGTTGCTCATTATGATTAACAAAATAATAAAGCTAACGAAAAAAATAAATGTATTTTTGTTGTGTTAAATCACTTAGGTAATGTGTTAAAGTATTAACTAACTCCATAACAACAATGCTTCGGCGTATATTTGTAGAAATTTTATAAACGTTTCACAGATTCACCTTGTTGTGCCAGTAAATCTTGCAATTTAAAGCAGATCAATACCGTGATTATTTATTTTTTTTATTATACGATCTTTTTAATTTAAAAAAAATAACAAAATTTATATTTCTAGAATAAGTCAGTAATAGACAATAGCAATAGTTAATTCAAAATGCGTATGTAAATCTTTTCTTCCACCTACAGCAACGAAACAAAATGACAAGCTCTTGTTCACCACTTAAAATATTAATTTATCCATCGTCTCTTTGTTTTATTTTTTCCTTTGTTCCATTTGATATGACCAATATGTTGTTCATCATAATTTATGCAGATTCATTGAACCTAATTTTCAGTTCTTTCAGTATTTTGATTATCAAAATGATAAACAAATTGACTTATTTTCTTAAAGAGTCAAATATCAAACATATTATTATTCTTGGAGATTTTATTTTCGATCTTCTTTGATTCTGTAGCAAATTAAAAAAATGTAAACAAGTTACAAAAATGAGATTTAAAACAACATTTTGAGTATGTTCGTAGAGCTTAACTATAAATTCAAGAGGTTTCAAGAGGTCCAGAAATTGGATACTTAGAAAAACTGAATATTTTGAGCAAGCTGCAAGTTTGATTTGAAAAGAAAGAAGTATGTCAGACAAGTGCAAGAGTTTGACATTCGGCGGACGTCAGTGGAATAATAACGTCAATTTTATTGAACATTTAGGATTGTCATAAAGCATTTTTTATTTCATCGTTAAATACATTAAAAATGCATTAAGGCAAATGACAATATTTGTTATAAATTTTTTTTCATGTATTTAAGGATAAAATTTAAAATAGCTTTATGGCAAGGAGTATCACTTTGTATCAATAGTGAAATTTTAGCCGTATTTCCCTAATTCAAAACAAAAAATAATATTTAATTTCATTAATTTTTTTTTACAGAATTCAAGGAGGCATTTTCTCTGTTTGACAAAGATGGCGACGGTACGATTACGACGAGTGAACTTGGAACGGTGATGAGGTCATTAGGTCAAAATCCAACGGAAGCGGAACTGCAAGATATGATTAATGAAGTCGATGCTGATGGTATGCATAAATGAATTTAATTTCAAATGCAAATTAGATATTTTAGATGTGATGAGTATATTAATCAAAGAGCGAAATTATCTGTTTGCTAGTAGCCTCTTAACAATAATCCAGAATAAAATCTGTCATCACTAATAGCTATCAGAATTGAATCAAATTTCTGTTCTAGGAAAACAAGTAAAAAGATACTTTGCTAGAACAGTTATTCATTAGGGGTTTAAGCTTATAACTTAGTATATATAAATAATCAAATAAATGTATTTGATTCGGACTTATCATAACATACCAGGTGCGGATCTAGAATTTTATGAGGGGGGGGGGTGGATTGATAATTTTATTTGAGATATTGCTAGTGTCAAAAGCTCAAGCCCTCAGCGGGAAGGGGAATTCGGGTCAAAGTACGTCAGCAGGTTCAGGATAGAGGCCTGATGGGGGTGCAAGGGGAATAGCCTAGAGCTAAATATGAATTTTTAATTTTTCTAGGGACCTTTTTGTTTCATTTTGCCATCTTTTTATCTCTCTTGAATTTTTCAAAGGAGAAATTGCAACCCCAGCACCCCCCCTCTATTCCCTTGTATCCGCCAATACATACACTTATAATATTGTAAGTGTATCTTGTATAATTTTAAGGTATAAATAGTGCTTGTAATAAAGACATTTGTTTTTAAAAAAAAAACTTTCGTGACACCAAAGATTGTCTTGTCGGAAATCTCTGAATTATTTATTTATTTAGATTTTTTTTTAAATATAAAATTATAACATGACACATTTATTAAGCGACAAAGAAAAAGCCACTCTAGAATAATCAAACAGGATAGTTCGTAGCTGGAACATATTCTAACAATGTTAGTGCAATAAAAGAGACTCTTAAAAACTGTATGATATAAAACTTACGAAATAGTTTTTTCATAACAAACTTACCAGTATTGTATGCCGACAAAACAATACAGCAAGCATTTAGTATGACGGACAATCTAGAAACTGTTTAGGTATGCATGCTCCATATACTTGCTATTTCAAATTGGGTTACATGATAAAATATTATTGAATTATTATAAAAATATTTTTATTGTCGTATTTTAGACGAATTGAACACATTTTCAGCTACATTTGTAATTTGTTGAGGTCGCAGTGGTTTTAATATCAAATATGATATATGTGCTTAATGTTTAGACAGGTGTGATGATAAAATGAAATGCAGCATGTTAATGTCTAGCATATAATTCTGCGCATCTAACTTGACTTATTAAGATAGTAGTATGGCACGACTCGAACTCCTTAACATGACTTATTATGTATGGCGATACTGCTCGGACGCCGTAACTTTAATGTTGTAGACTTGTTATACAATCTGCGACTTAGTTGTCGTAGATATGACATGTTGTTGTAAATAAATTGCGACAATGTCGTCGTAATAAGACATTTTTATGAAGAATGTTGAGACAAATACATTTTAAAATATGATAATGCTTGTTTAGCCTTTGTCACATGATTTGTTTGGCGAATTGAAATGGTCATGGTTGGCGTAGTATGTTGATGAAAAAACATGACTATGTTGGTATGTTTAGTGAAATGACACGGCTCGGCCGTCATAAAATGACAAAGTTCATTTTTTATTAATTAAGCATTAGTGTTTTATGGACCAATACAGATCAATTGTTGTGGCACGGGCGGTAAGTCGTAAAACCATTAGTTTAGTGAGAAACCAGTGTAGTCTAAACCACGCCTTAGCCTCGTTTTGTAAAAATGGATCAAGTTTTGCAATTCATTTCTCTGTCATGCATCTTTTTTGGCCTAATCGCATATTGTCATGAAAATTCAAATTTTTTAAAGACTATTAAGATGCAAACTCGTCTGCAGTTTTTTGTAAAAAAGAGATTCAATATACAATCATTATAACAGAAATGAGTGAGGATAACAAATTTTGTAAAGTTTTCATATTGTCATTTTCTAAAGTTTATATTGAAATATTTGAAATATTTTAAATTATTTGTTGATATTTAGATGACATTTCAATCATTTCTTTGCATTTCTGAAACACAAAAGCTTTCGAACATATTACTCTTATCTTTTTGGAAAAAGACTTACTAAGCTTGCTGGAACTGAAAAATTATAATGGTGTAGTTTTGGCTATGCTGGACGCTGTTTGAAGTTTATGCTTTTTGCCTTGTTTTAAGTAGATTATTTAGAGCTGGGTTATTTAGGCTGAGCTAGCTGTAGTCAAATATATATTGGAACAAAATTACATGCATCATATTTATTTAATTTTGTCATATTTCAAAGATCTTTTCAAAAGAATAAATAAATAAATAAATAAACAAATAAATAAATAAATAAATAAATAAAATGAGCGATCAAATAATTCGTTTAACATTGTCAACAGTTGTTGACACACAAACAAAGGTTTTGTTTCAAAAACGAAACATGCTCCACCGTATTTATTATATAGATAATATATGCAACAATATCTGTAGAAAATAAAATCTTCAGGCTAAGATATCTTAATGACTGAAGTATTCCGCTATCGGAAGAAACAGGTGCCAAATATCCTATATACTAATATAAAAGTAAGACGAAAATCGAATTTAAGTCATCAAGCGTTTTATAGATAGATTTTAAAAAGACAACAATACTGAGAAAAAGAAACAAGTGCATGTATGAACAGGCTTCAAATAACATCGTACTTATATTTCTTATTTATTTGACAATGGATTATAAAGTGTAAAAATGATGTTCAGAACTTGTTGAAACTTTTCATTCTGTTTCTTAAAATTTGTCTATTTGAGCGGTACGGAATTAAAACATATAGCTTAATAAAATTGTCATATTTCCAACCGCAATCTTCTTTTAAGCAGTAAAATATGACGCCAATCCATTAAACGTTTTATTTTCATGCATGCCTCGCGATACATACCGTATTTACTATAAATATGCTATTTACAAAATTCCTTTAACTCAGAAAGTTTTATTTCTCATCAGCATACTTTACGCTTGTTGCAACTTTCACATAATAAATTGAAATTTCAGAGATATTTGTAATGTGCATATATGTAGGTCGCTATAAATTAAAATAAGAAACTTGCTGTTTTTTTAATCCGAAGTGTATCGCTTTAAAGGCATATAAGACAAAAGTCATTATTTTCGATTTTCATAAAATTCCAACCTATTTATGTGCTTATCTTGATTTAGAAAATCAATTGACAATTGCAAATGGAGAATTTTAACATTTCTGTTAGAATTTACATTTTAAAAAAAATCAAATATGTTCATGTTTTTCTTCCATAAATGAACATAAATTAAAACATTACAACTAAACACACTTTCATTTAGGAATGAATTTTAAAATTCGCTTCCGAAGGATCTATTTTAAGATATCAGATTGTTATGCGCAAAATTTTAATTTGTATAAAGTAAAATATTTCAAATTTGAACAAGATAACATTCAAAATTTATAAATTGTTTCAGAAAAAGCCGTAACATGGATAAAAAACATTCATTACATTACATGGTTGGAGACTGATGAAGGAATCTTTGAAAAACGCGTACGGTCATCAACTTGTTAAAAAGTATCATGCCATATTAGGTACACCCGGATGTTTGTCCTTTTCGCGCGTGTTATGTATTACTTGTTTTACGTGCATTGGCAAGGTTATCCTTGCTAGTGCTGGTTATTCATTACGAAACTTTGAATTATTTAAATTGAATTTTGTAAGCAAAACGAGAACATTCCTTAAAGCACTTCACACACACACACACACACACACACACACACACACACACACACACACAGAGCTTTACCTTTAACATGCATATCTCCTCATTTCTACTGCAGGCATTGATTTTCCGTTATTTCTCTACGCTAATCTTGTTATCGTGATCTTTGGCTAATAAAACCCAATCGGGTAAATTGGTGAAAATGACAGTTTAAACACTACAGTTCTTGTGTTAACTTTTAATTGATTCGTCACCATACTCTATTAAATTAAGTAATCTGATTCTCTAAAGATAGACTCCAGTAATATACAGCTTATGGTGTAGAGATAAAGTTCTTTAAAGCAGACAAAATGGTTAAACGTTTACTTTGAGAAATTTATAGAAAACAGTTAATTACAATATCATAAAATCACGTCCGTTTGTATTTTCAATTAATCCTTTTTGGTCATTTCATAGAACAATGCTTTTATATCTTATTTTTATTCTATCTACTGTATTTCATTCAAACGTTTTTAAATCATATTAAACATTTTTACATTGCTTTGTCCGAAATGCCAAGAATTTGTGCAAAATATGTGCAACAATAAAATGCAAAATTTTACAAAAGATATGTGTTTGGGGAACGGTTAAATAAAATAAATTATACTACATCAAAAATCATTTCAAATTTTTTTTCTTCGTACAAAAAACTGCAAATGACAACAATTCAACCTAGATGATTTTAAATCAGTAATTAAGGATGACACAATACATTAATGAAAGCTATGTAATTAAGCGCTTATTTCTGCTTATAAAAGGTTTATAAAAATTAATGAAACTTACCTAAACGATTTTAAAGGAAATACTGAAAATGTTTCTTGTTTTAAAAGAAGAATCTGTGTTAAATTTCTACGACGTGAAAGAAGATTGAATTTTAGAAAAATCAAAAGGACAAAACTGTAATACCACAAAAAAGCAAAATTGTTTACTATTTAATTTGTTTTTGTTGACATAGCAACGTGAATAAAAAGTAAACATAAATTCACGTTAAAAAATTCAAAAATAAACATTTAAAAAAATATATATGATAAACAATGATGCAAATTTTGTTTCAAATTTTGTAAGCTAAGATAAACTTGTTTTTCAATGCTGACTGTTGACTGATTATTTTGTAAGCATAGTAGGCAGTTACTTACTTATTTTATTTTATACTACATGTACTACCAACATACTAATTGTGAGTACTTTTGTGTGACGCTTAGTAGCTTCTTATTGCTGTTTTGTTTACTTCAGGAAATGGTACTATAGATTTTGAGGAATTTTTGTTAATGATGGCAAGAAAAATGAAAGATACGGACAGTGAAGAGGAACTCCGCGAAGCATTCAGGGTATTTGATAAGGACGGGAATGGATTTATCAGTGCGGCAGAACTTCGTCATGTTATGACCAATCTTGGTGAAAAGTTAACGGACGAAGAGGTCGATGAAATGATAAAAGAGGCTGATTTAGATGGTGATGGAATGGTGAACTATGAAGGTATCCACGGTTGATTTTATATATCTTATTATGCATCTTGCGATATGTTGTTTTTATTCCTTTGTGTCAATATAATTGAACTAATAATTACTAATTGTTAGCATTTCTTTAATACACTTTAATAATCATTATTTTTTGTTCAGAAAGTAACAAATGAGGAAACTTCGTAATAGACAGATGTGTTTTATTTGTGCATTGTGGCAGAATGAAGGTAATTGGTCTCATTTAAAAGACTCAAGTTAAATTGACAACTGTATTTCAATAAATAAAAAGATTAAAATATGACCAATAAAATGTCCCTACCCATTTTACAACAGTAGACAAGTAACATAATCTTAATCCAAAAAGTATTGCCTGGAATTATTTTAGGTAATACGGGGTAAATCATTCATTTTGGACTAAACCGATGCATTATCACTTATATGTATTTTTCTGCCAAATCGTCACGTGTCACTGACAATTGCCATAAACAAAAAAGAACACCATTTCTTCCTCATGACAAACACATGTCAAAGGTCAAAGGAAACAGAATATTTCATTTTTGAAAATATATAACATTTAAATTGTAATCGCTAATTGAGTTGAGTGATTGATTAGATGATTGATTGGTTGATTGATTGAATGTAAAAACGAAATGTTCGGAATTGCGTTTGTAAAACGAACATTTCTTGATCTAACACTTATAACAGCGTTTAATGACAAGTGTTGGCTGCAACAATCTGGACACGTAGTAAATTCTTAGTAAATAAGAAAACAAAACATCATGCGTTTTTATTATTTAAAGTAGTGATCAGCAAGAATTAACTAAAACAAAATATTGCAACAATACTGTAAAATAGACAATCTGAAAATATTTAAAATAACACTTATTAGACAGTCTGAGATAATAAAACATCGATTGACTTGCAGTTGATTTTCTTTAACGTTAATGCCAGTTAATTTATACCATTTTTCTACACAGTGTTGTCAATGAAGCAATATTTGCAATACAGTCATGCCCCATGTAATCATGTTAGAATACCTAAACGTAATTTTTTCCTGTTGCTCTTCTCTGCAGCTTGCTAATTTTATAAACCGAGTATAATTACGATCAAAGACATTTGCATTGTTAAGTCATAAAAGCAGCCTTTGATCTAGTGATTTGTTTAAGACGTAGTCTATGTTTCCTGAGCGGTCTCATAAAAGAAATGCGTATCCTGTAGTGAAAATCAACAAAAAAGGATATCTTCACATCAGGCATCTTAATATGCTATTTAAATTACATTTATCTCCCAAAACCCTTTATTTCCTAGCTTCATGTAAACTAATCACATTGGCGGAGTATATAACAAAAATATTGGCATCATTATAATATGAACTGTTGTGTCATTTCCGCGTCCTGTCGAAACATTGTTAAATTTCAAATATAACATTAAGAAAATTCAGTCTAATAAGATTTTTAAAAAACGACTTGATTTTGGATGTTTAAATATTAATTCAGTAACTATATTATACAGATGTTAAATTTATTCCAACCGCCATTGTCAATTAGTAAGTAATTAAAGAGTTACATACAAGTGTTACTTTGAAAATGTAATCTAATTACAACCTTTTCGGCAATTTTGTTTGGTTCTAATCAGTACCTACCGCGGCACATTGGTGACGCAAAAAAATAAATAAATGATAAAAGATAATAATAATAATAATCGAGTGCATACACGAAAGCTATTTCGTGCACACAAAGGTTTATTGAGTTAGCACGCAAAAGTGATGACTTATATGCTAGCACGCACTAACTTTCGCGTGAGCAAGCGATATTACAATATTTTTCTTGTCACCTCTGTACCGCTGTAGTACCGCTTGTAAACGTTTGATGCAAATTAAGAAAAAAGAATGTGAAGTATGTAACTGTAAAGCATATTGATCCTTTCTCTTTAATTACCTGTTTAAAGAGATTTGGCATATTTCAGTTTTGTTCATGTAATATTTTATTTTCTGAAAATTAAACATAGGAATCTTTTTTAAGTAATAAGTGAAAGCACCTAAAAGCTTAATATCGTCAGGTTGATTGGAAATTTTTATCTATCCAGTAATTATAAAACATAATCCTTATTTTAATCTGTATTTATTTTCTTTTCGACAAAACTCGTAACTATTTACCAAAAATACCTGTTTAATAATAGTTGTGTCATATGTGCACGTTTCGGAAATTTATTTCTGATCAGTAAAATTAGGAGCCGAAAAAGTTGATAGAAGTAAAAAATGATAATCAAAACATTTGAAAAGTTATTAATCCAAAGTTAAAAAATTATATGTATCCGAATCGAGCTATGCAATGCTTTGCATGAAAGAAGAAACCTTAGTTTTAAATAAATCTCAAAAATTATGACGGCTTAAAAGTTTGACACAAGGTACATTTTCTGACAGCACTAAGTACTGCCTACTGAGTTATGGATACCCTCGGTAAGTTTCACTTCACCAGCAGCGGTACCCGCTCAGGGGAATAAATATAAAATAAAAATACCTGTTTCATATTGCTGTGCCATAGGTGCACATTTCGGAAATCTATTCCTTATTAGCAAACCTAGGGGCCAAAAACGTTGAATGATAAAAAAGATAATCAAAACATTTGAAAATCTAAATAGTATGATTCCAAAGTTCCAAAACTATATGTAACCAAATTCATCAATGGTATGTTTTGCATGAGCGAAGAAACCTTAGTTTCAAATAAATTTTAAAAATTAAGATGGTTAATATTTTGACACAAGGTACATTTTCTGATAGCACATAGTACTGCCTGCCGAGTTATGGATACCCTCGAGAAGTTTCACTTCACCAGCAGCAGTATCCGCTCAGAAGTAGTAAATATTTAACAAAAATATATCTTTAATATTCCTGTGCTGAATGTGCACATTTCGAAAATTCATTCCTCATTAGTGAAAGTAGGGGCCGAAAAAGTTGATAGATAAATAAGACAATCAAAACATTTGAAAATTTATGAATCCGAAGTCCCAAAATTATATGTAACCAAATCCAGCTTTGTATGAGAGAACAAACCTTAGTTTAAAATTAATTTAAAAAATTAACACGGCTGAAAATTTTGACAAAAGGTACATTTCCTATTTAGAGAATGTTACTCATACAAACTTTCAAACATTTTATATAGAGTCAACACACGTAAAATACAGCACAAACACCAACATTCCCCCAGTATCTGCATTTACAATAAACATTTTGTGCAAACATAAAAGTACTTTGTTATGTTAAATATACAGTAATCTTCGGTAAAAGAAACCCTCACATGAGAGACAGAAATAATTTTTCGCGTAATACCGATAGCTCTGATATGTTATGGCCATCAGAGTATTTATTTTTGGACGCGTATAAATTGGTTTCTATCTATACATAAATTGTCTGAGAAACACGATGTTTACATAAATCAAGAAGACATCTTGGAATCATTCTCTGCTTTTCTATGTAAATAAATTCCAGAAGCTTCGAAACCCGATAGTATTTATTGATACTGTCAAGCTTTTATGTCACTGTGATCCAGATATGGAATGCAAACATTTTGTCGCAATGCAGGCAGGTTCGAGGGAATGTTTCAAGATTTTTTCTGGGCACAAACGAAGCAATCTTTGAAAATTAAACTTTTGTGATTTACACTTTAAAAGTTAATCACAAATATAAGTGTTACTTATTTTGATTACTGAATGATAATTATTAACTGACTTGCTAGAGACTAAAAGGTAATTTATTAGACCGCAGTCTGGATTTTTGGTTTTTTATGAGTATAATAGTGATCGTGGCAAAAAGGATCATTTCAATTGATAGATTACATCTACTTTTATTTGATCTACGTCACTAAAACCGTATCAGCGTGGTAAATTGAAACATTACATTAAACAAATTACAAATAAAATCGTAATTTTCAAAAATCTAAGTCTTAACTTCTTAATTGTTTTATCGAATTAGGGTCATAAGAAACCATTTAATCTTTCAGTTCAAAATGGCTTACAATTTTTTGCAAGTGCTTTTCGTTTTGGCATTTTAATAAACCGAAGCAGTAGACATTTAAAATGCTGGATTAGCAGTACTAATACTATTTTTAAAACTGTCTTACTAACAAACAACTACTAGTAGCTTATTTATAAAAGATTTAAATGGTTGAAAAAAAAGAATTACGATCGTGTTCCCATCATTGTTAGCTTTATACTAATGCATAAAGAAAAAATGCTTCTAAATAAATCCACTGCTTTGATATATATATTTTTATTAAATCGAAACATATTTATTTTTTAAGCTTGATTACCATTTCGTTGCTTAGACCGTTTGAACCTAGCTAAGCAAACTCACCGATATATACTGCTACATGGCTTAGAACTCCAACTTTGATCATAGTTTCACTTTTTTATTATACACGCCATATTGCGCTGCTATAGCTATAATATAGCTTTAACAAACTTTAATACAGCTGTATAAGTTATTTTTATATCATAAAGGTTATCTATAACATGTATAATTTGGCTTTAATTAGTTTTATAATTGAAACTTTTACTTTGCCTTATTTATTTGATAAACGAATATTATATTCTTTGCAAATGCATTATTATTGTAAAAAATTTGACTAAAATCTTACTTCACTATTATTACAAAAAAGTAACGCTTGCATTTATAATATTTCTGGCTTCTTATTTCACACACTTATTCCTCTAACTTGCAACATCTTTCCAGAAAAGAAAAACGAATATCAGTGTTTTAGTAATCAAAGACAAAAAACTGTGAAAACTGGCTTATTCAGTTAAACACGTGAGATACAACCAGGGAAGTAAGGTCGAGTGCTCGGGAAGAGTAAACACCTTCTTTTTGGCTAGAGTCACCCACCAAGTGCAAAAACATAATTGAGATTGTAAGAAACATGGAATTATTGGAAGTCAAATATATCCAGGAGAACTTTAGATACAGCGATTTTATTCTAATCAACATCAATCATTTGGCGCTGATTGCCAAATAATTCAAAAGCAATACAATATAAAGAGAAGTAAAACAAAGATGGTGGTGTATAGAAATAACCATTCAGAAAAGCAACAAAAGGAATAAAGATTATATACGCATGTTTTAAACATTTCTAAAGATCATATGCAATAGTTTTGCTGTTAGCAAAATACTTTAATGCTCTATCTTACAAAAATTTCACCCTTTTGTTCCCCGAAAACAAACACAATTTACCAATTCCAACTAATAATCAATCAGTTTTATCATCATATATCTAATTATCTGAAGTGACTGGAATAAATGAACAAAATAGTTCGGTTAAAGATTTTTCTGTTCTTTTCAGATTTTATGGGATTTACAACAGAATTGCTTACGCGGATACCAAAATGAGAGCATCGGGGAATAAAAAATACGAATCACTAGATTATAAGAGGATACAATATGGAATTTCTGCTCGAGTAGCAGCTAGTTAGTGTCTTCCAAATGTCACGTGATTTATCATGTGATTATTGTTGACTGACAGTTAAAATTGCAAAATGTTTGCAAAAATACATGGAGGTTCTGAATTTGCTGCTATTTTTGCCAGGTTTCATGTTCATAATTTTATTCCATATACTGAGGATTGATTTTTAACTTCGATCTTCCTTTGCACCTCCTGCGTGCTAGGTTGTTTAGCAATGAAGGGTGAAATCTGTTCCAAATTCGAGCATGTTAATAAGATATCATTAACTCATTCGAAAGCATGATAGTAATTACTCATCTTATTAGGTTATGCTTGCTATAAATCACTCAAGCATGGAATGTTTCTTCTAAAGTATACATATGTTTTGGTTGTGTTAAAACGACGAATTTGTCATTGACAATTATATAGAAGGAAAACATTTTTAAATGAGAGGGAATTTTAAAAAATTCCAGTTTATAGTGTGATATCAATGATTTAAATTATTTGAAAATATTTTAATTTATTTTTTAACATTAAATGTAGTATTTTAAAGAGAAAGTAAGGCATTAGCCTGTTAAGTGTTTATTTATTTAAAATTAAAGTCTGTGATATCACTTATTATTTCGTAGAAATATTTTTGTGATAATATTGTTTTGTGACCCCTATATATATATATAAACTTGTATATTCAGATTTCAGTGACATTTTTATATTTTGAATACTTTTGTAGAATTTGTTACCATGATGACGGCAAAATGACATCAACATCACATTGGATCACGTGGTTTTTGAAAAGTTAAACGCAGCAAATCATGTCAGCGATGTTGGCCAGCAGTGTTATATAGTAATTTTAAAATCAATGCAAATTAATTTATATACATACTAGCCGTTTTATAGCATTTAAATACAAATATTCTATTAACAGATACTAACTTCAGAACTATTTTCCAAAATATCATCTTGCATTTCATTGTGTTAAAGAATTTAACAACAGATCAAGAAGAAAAAAAATGAAAATTTTTACTGCAAGGACAACAAACTACTTAAGAATTTTGTCACACCATATATTCAATGAAAATATTTTAAGGTAAAATTGCTGAAGTGCAGAAAAATGTTTATGTCAAAATTTAGCATAATGCCGATGCAGCTTTTTTAAAATTCAATTAATCCGTTTTTAATTAAAATAACAATGTTGTGTCATTTTGACCACCCAGTAACGCAACTTGATTAAGCCCATTTTTTGGCGAATCTTGGCTCTTTTGTTCTAGAGTAATAAAATTTTAAACACAAAAATGAACCAACTTAAAACAAATGTTTAAAATGAATCCTCAGCCTCTTGTCAAATCTGGTATTTAGAAACTATGCATAAATTGTTATAATATTATCCTCAAAACGATGCCAATATTAGTAGTCAGTGCTTTCTTAAAGGAAATATATAAGGACGACACTACTTATCACGATTATATAAATACGCATTTTATCTGAGAGTAATGTCAACACAATTATATTATTATAATGTTTCAGTGTTTCAGAATTGGGATACCGCCTTGGCGGTACATTTCCAAAACCAATTTAAATGTTAGTTATTAATTTTTGTATTTCAAATACCAATATCCAGAACTAGGTAGCAAAGAATTCGGCAGAAAATGGTATTGTTTGAACTATGGGTACCATAACTAACTGGGCAGTCGACGTGACGCTCAAAACACAATTTCGGCTCAAGTGATCTAACTGCAATTTGGATATTCAAACATGTATGCAGAGCACAAACGACACAAAGCTTCTGCATACACTCATACATAGAAATAATTGAGACATAACGTAAAGACAAACTTGTAATGTTCAAAATTTGCACTGTGCATACCATGTTAGAATTTTCAAAATACACATTTAGGATTAATTTCGGACCCCTTAAAAGACAGCTGTGTGTTACAGCAATGGTTCTTTGTATTATTACGTGCCTTTCATCAAAGGATGCAAATTTTGTTACAGATATATTCTTATATATGTTTCTGTCGCAGTTTTTCTTTAAAAGTTTATATACTGACGTCAGGAATTATATCTGTTGATTTATTGAATGGTAATCATAGAAAACATACAGTGAAAATCAGTAAATGAGAATTTTTTGTCAGAATACAATACAGTGTCATAATTACAGGAATTCAAAATATAAGATAAATGTAGATGGTATCATTTAATTTGCATCGTTCAAAAACATTAAACAAATTTAATCAAATATATATTTCAATAAATATAGGTAAATTAAAGGTTAAAAATTATAAAGAAATTAACTGTGAAATATTTAAAAAGGTTTGTAATAATCCAGCTTTAATGTGCAGAATTTTGAATTTTTACAAAAGAAATATTCAAAATCCTGCAAAAAAATTCCAAAATTCTTTACATGACAGCATGTATTTGGAAACAAAATGTCTTTTCAAAATACTGTATAAAGTTAAATTTTCTTACTTTATTTTCTAGTAATTAAAATGCTTTTAACAATTTTATGTAGATATATATATTTTATGTGCAGAATTTTGAATTTTCACAAAAATATTTATCAAAATTTCGTTTTTATCACAATTCAAAATTCTTGTTTTTTACAACTTTCTGTAGATACATTACTTTTATACAGCGATTGACTAAAATTATGTTTTTGTGTATATTATAGCGAATTCTCATTTTCTAGTTTCTGCCCCTGCCTTTGTATGTATTTTTTAACAGCCAATAGAAAATTTGTAATATAGATCTATTTTTAAGTCAATAAAATACGTAAATCAGAGTTTTTGGATGGGTCGACAACAACATACATACCGTATGTTTGTACATTTTTTAATGACCATAACTTTTTGGTTTATCTGATACAATCAAGATTAAATATCACGATAATATGATTACATTATAAAAATTATAAGTTGTCAAATTTGAATTTTTTTCAATGTCCTATATATTAAAGATAAATATAGTTTACATTAAGAACGCTAAAAAATTATAATAGTTTTATCAGTATAATAAAAAATCTTATAACAATCATCTTTGGAGATAAGATCCGATGTTTATCTTTGTACAAAGTAAATTATTTCAGAATTATCAAATACGAGGTCGTTAAAACAATTGATTGACAAAATCACTTTTTGTGCAAGAAATATAACTTTTGTAAAATAATGATGATATGTTATTAAACTCTTGAACAAGTAAAACTTTTAAATTGTGCATATGCACAAGTTCACAAAATGTTCAATTTTGATGAAAGCCTGAATACGATTTAAAGTTTTTGTTTAAAATCCTTATGTACTCTGTCATAGTATTATTACCTGAAATTTGTCGCCATAGAATAAATGTTGCAGTTTGTAGGAAAAACAAATTAATGGTTAGTGGAATAAGTTTACGCGGTTTTTAATCACGCCTAAAATTCACGCTGGTCAAACCATACGACTAACGGCGCAAATTTCCATTTGTAAGATACTAAAGGCGCCATTTCTTTTTGACTGCATGTGTCATAAAGCATTTTTTTTTTTTAATTTATCATCAATACATTCCTTAAAAGTCAATAAAGCATTTTTGGAATGTACGTGTATTTAACGATATTTTTTTTTTCAAAAATGCTTTATGACACATGTAAAGGTATTAATTTCCAGAGGATAATATAAATTTTAACTCTTGGATATTAAAGAACTTTCTTATATTATTTAAAATTGATTTTATTTTTTCAAATACAATCTAAAGTTTGCAACGAACTTTATTAGATGAACCTTTCTTATTTGCAATTTTAATAGTCAAAATTACATAAAGAAATTTTTACTAGTCTAAAAAAGTAAACTGGAAATAAAATTTTCTGCTTTAAATAATATAACTATCGCTTCACATCTCTCCTCTACATAGATTTAATTAATGAGGTATGTCAGAACTATCTACGGCATGTATATAACAGACATAAACTTTGGCATTAGCGTCTCGCTTTGCATATTTTCGCTAAAAATATTATCATTGCCAAGGATTAAATTAACTTGCAACAGCAACTTAAGTATATAATATAAAACGAAAATCTTATAACAATCATCTATGGAGAACTGACGTGTTTCTTTTCACAAAATAAATTATTTCAGAATTATGAAATACAAAGGTTGTTAAAAATTCGATGGACAAAAAACAAACCACTCCGTTTGTAAGAAATGTAACTTTTGTTAAATAACTATTGATCAAACACAATAATTTAAAACACTTTCGTGCTTTTACCAAAATTTAGTTGTAAAAATAGAAATAGTCATAAAAAGAACTGTCTAAATTCGGAATTTCTTGATTATAAAATTCTTTCGATTCTTTTTAATTGTTTGTTAAACATGTAAGTCAAATATTGAATTTGTTTGTCAAATACAATATGTTCAATAATAATATATATGTTCACTTTTAATGATTTACATATTTTGTAAAATAACTCATCGCGATTGCATGAAACTATTAATCATTTACAATAAGAAGACTGGCATTGATCTATGTTTAGGATAGACGAGAGAAGGATATTCCAAACATTCCAGGGATGATGATGAAGATAATGATAATGATTGGTCAGGCTAATCAACTAGAGAAAAGTAGTAGAAATTGCCAAAGTAAACATACTATTTAAACCATAACTTTAAATATGCTGCGAATTTAACACACACGTGTTCATTATTATTCTTGTAAGTAAAAACCTTTAGGAAAAACATTTTGGATAAAATAACTTTTACAAGGGATCTTAAGAAGAGGGAACATGTCAATAATAATTTAAGGAAAACCGAAACTAAAATTCATGAAAAATAAATGTTTCCAAAGTAACACAATTTACATATTAATAATATCAAAAGTAGGTAACCGGACTTTAGAAAACGATAAATACCCAAGTTTTATGTTAGTATAAACACATAAATGTTCAAATTATCTTACTTAGTTTAATACTTTACTTAAACAAAACTATTTAATCAATGTAAAAAATAATAAAGAACATAAACAAGCGAATATTCTTTTTAAATATAATTTATAACACGGATGACGATTTCACATTTTTTTACTTATGAATCTCATTTGACTGTTTGGTATTTGTAAGGGGTGTGCATGAAGAGAGCCTTGTAAATAGGAAAATTAATATAATAAATACATGATGATATGGATTGCTTGTGCAAATAGATTGATATTCGGCCGATAAATGTATAGTCAGGGACGGCTATTAAAAGGAATACGGAGAGAGAAAAGGGAAATTTTTTTAATTTTAAAATTTTTCAAATGTATTAAAAATTAAATTTAAAACACTTGACAATTTCCAAAATGTAAAGTTTTATCAGTAGATAAAAATGTTGAAAAATCAATTATACTTATATGCATATGTTTTTATCCGTTGTCCTTACTATATGCACCTCTTTGGTTTTAATAAGAAAATTTTTTTTAATTCAAATATCTCAAAGAAGAGAATACATCGACCATAAGAAATTTTTTCGTTGTAGTTGAGGTTTATGTAAAAATAAAATCACTGTTTAATATAATGCAAGCAATGACATTTTTGTACACAAATATTTAACACTGTTGAAATAATTAAAATTGATGATTATTTGGACCGATGGATTAATGCTGAAAATTTGTAACAGAAGCTGTAGGAAAAAACTGTATTTTTTGTTCATGGAAACAGTTATTTCTGAAAGTGATGAATGTCAAACGTTTATGTGATTGTGGAATGACCTTGAAGATTTGAAGCCTCGTGATTTGCCAGTTTCTTGTGTATGTTATCCATGGTTACATGATACATTTTTATCATTTAATTTATACTTTTTGCACATTTTGTTTACATTTATATACAAGCAAGCATATATTTATGAACATATCACTTCCATTTTTATTTACAACCAACTAACTTATTATGACAATCGCTAAATAAATGTTAAAATATCAAATTGTGTTTTATTTATTCTTTATAAATTGCTACTGTTACAGTCAAACCAGTTTAAAAGTCATCTTTGAAGTTTACCTGGATTGACTGTAACATTGTCATTGTTGCCGATTTCCCCACTAAAAATCCAATTTGTCTCTTACATCGAATTCCTTCCAATGATTTGAAATCTAAATGAAGAATTTGCTCATGTAATTTGAAGTTAACTTTAAAACAGCTGTCTTAATCGAAATATATTGTCACATTTTAAATCCGCGTTCAAATACTAGTAATAACATACGTGTGGTATTCTGAATCACTAACTAAATACCTACAAAACCTAATTTGAAAAATAATTGTTTAAGAGATAGATGCACGTGGATACGGAGATAGATAACTGTAGAATTTTATTTATTACTTCTCCCAATCTCCTGTTTAGACCTATATTTTCAAACTGGTCATGAAGAAAAGAGGGAAGAAAGTTTTCCCTTCATCTGCCGGAGCATTTATTTACCATATACAATGCACGTGACGTCTTTCTTTTATCACGTATGACAAAAGCCATGATTTAGGAGAAAACCTGTTTGATACATCTAACATTGAAACATATAGTATATTCAATTTATCACAAATATATGATGGGAAGAAAAAAAACAAGTGTGTGAAAGGTATACTGATGTTTTTTTTCAAATCTGTAACCCATGATTGCTTCACAACGTTAGACAAAACAACTTTTATTTTCAGGTCGTTCAATGGTTATTGTTCAGTGATTATTATTTGTTTTTATTCCATTATAATTATTTGTCTCGGTTGTTGCCAAGTACTTTTTTCCACCACAGGTTTCGGCCATTTTATTGCTTTTGCTATTGTAGTTGCTTATGCATTTAAATCGTATTGTCCATACAATATATATATAAACACACAGCACAATCTTGTCCAGGCGGCCCCAGTTTCACAATTTACTAAGATTTTCTTGAACTTGAATAGGGTAGAATTAAAACCTTAACGATTGTATTCATTATTAAGATATTCAGTATTTTAAGATGTCATTTTAAAGATCGTGTCAAGCTTATGACATATGCATTAATGTTCAGCAAAAATGAATCTTCGCAGTTTCAAACGAGATTGTCATACTTAAATTTATTTTAGTTCTGGAAAATCTTAGTTAAGGAACAATTGTAAAGTGGGCATAGAACAAACTGTTATAGAGAGTTAAAGCTGGATCGCGTATACAGTGAACCACTTACATAAAAACACCATTGGGTCTTAAATTTTAACTGTGTATGGAAATGTGGTCATTTCAAAGCACAGAGACACTTAAACATCGGTCTTAATAGACAGGTAGTCTTAATGTAGAGGTTTTTGTTAAAACAAGTTTTACTGCTTAGCATTAGCCTCAGTTACCAAGAACATGTCACAAAAATAAGTCGAACGCAACTTAAACAAGATAAAAGAAAAAAGCAATATATACCATGTCCTGAAATAGACACACGTTTAATATGGCATTATGCAGGGAGAGTTTCTCTAGTGTGCCACGCCTGTCGTGACACGGGGCAAATGTTATTAAGGTCTCCTCCAAAGGTTCCCATGACTTTCATTTCTAAATGTCGAGTGCTTGGCGAAAAAAAACAGTCACTACGGATTTTAAGTCTTGGTCAGAGCCGGTTGGGGTTCGAACCCTGACCTCCCATATAGCAGGATCAAGCCAGAATTGATAAATACTTTGTTCAATATCATTATGGCACATTATATAAAGTTTATTGTTGGGTACCTTTTTAATTATTTTATTTTATCGGCACCACATATTTCCTATTTTAGGATAACACTTGTTTTATAAGCAATTACGATATCAACTATTGTGTAAAGAAAAACATATTTTAAATCAATGCATTTGAGTGTGTCGTTAGCCGTATTCGACTAGTCGTTTTCCGTTTACTAAGAAACTCTTCCATTAAACGATATTTTCCAATCTTTAATTTTTACCAATCAGACAACAACTTTATGTTAGCTATTCGACTGGTAATTTGTTATCAACGCGATCTCCTAGAACAATTGTCTTTTTAGAAGTGACAAGAAAGTTGAGCGCTTTCAAGTCGAATGACAATTACATCATTACAATCTGTGATCTAATTGGTCACAAATTAAAGTGGGGAAATTTCGGTTAATGGAAAAGCCTCAAACAGACGAATACGGCTATTGTTTCCATAAAATTGTCTCCTCGAAAAACTTAATGTCATTTTTAGGAATTTTTAAGTCTCGTCTAAAATCTTCAATGAATTGCCATTGACCTTTGTGTCTGAGATGATCGTTTGCGTCCGTGATATCAAAAGACAATTAATAACGTGTTCTTCAATCAGGCCGATTGTTCTAGAACCTGCAAAGCGGAAACTTTAACTGATCACATGGCAAAACATACATACCCTATGAGAGAATTACGCTGTATATTTAAATTAACATCTAACGTCCATATTATAATTTTTAAATGTTATTACGTCACTTTGAACGTCACGGAGCATTTCAAAACATTTGTATATCAAGATTCCAAACAATATTGTTACAGCTATTTTTCTGCGAGTGTAACTGCGACCGAATGTGACATTGTCTTTTTCAACACAAACAGACAAAACCAAACTAACAACAAAATAAAGATTCTGCTCAGCAGTTGCAACTTACCATGAAACTTTTAACATTGAATGTTTACGGAAAGAAGAAGGAACGAACTGTCATATTTCGTGAAAACATTTGTGGAGAAGATGGCACAAAATCCCTGATTCTGGTGCAACAATGGATAATTATATGTAAACAGCAATACTAACGAGAAGAGCAACCCTCCGCTCAATTCACCACTGAAAAAACTTTGATCGATTCAAGACAATGCCTTCATTCATATTATTTTTGAAGTAAAAAAAAATCGTTGTTTTTTAAAAATAAAAATTGGGTAGAAAAATTATTGGAGTTGAGCATTATGGAAATAAATCCTATAGAATAATGAAATTGAATTACAGTAGTGAGTTTGCCATACTCAACACATTTGTAATTTCCATCTGATAATCAACTCCTTAACTTCATGTTTCCAATTTCAGATAACTGTATTAATCTTAATTACGTAGCAGTAGTCTAAATTGTGTAAAAGATGCAATATAACTTTTAAACGCATATATGTCAAAATCTATTTGTGGTGCAAAGAGGTTATTAATCGAGAAAATGGTGACTCATGACTGGAATATTGCGATGATACAATAAGAAGCTTGAAGATGTTCTATTTCTGTTCAGGGATGTGATATGATCACAGATTTACAGATACATACTGTCTACACCACTAGAACAGGTGATAAGTCATCGCTGCAAGGGTAGAATGAAAAACATGGACTATATTCTAGACCCCATACTGAAATAGATGTAAATCAATTTTAGGTTATATGCCGTTTAAAAGGAAACTAAAATACTTTCAGTTTTTTATTTACGTCAATTAAATCCATTGATTTAAATATCATGTATTATTTGGTATGAGGCCAAGAGGTTCTAAAGTACTATATATATGTGGAGTTTTTATGTCAAGTCAAAAATGTTAACTGAATTAATAATCATCATGAACAGAAGAATGTTACTTTTACACTTTCCATTTAACAAGGTTTTTCATTGTACATGTAGTTACAATTTAAATAGCAAAACAATGTTTCTAAATCCTGTATTTAAAATGACATGAATAGTGTTAATAACACAATTTCATACAAATGAACAAAACGGTCCATGTCCAAAATCAAAGTAAAGTAAAAACTGGCTAATTCTGTTAAACACGTGAACTTCCACAAGGGAAATAAAGCTTGGTACACCGGAAGGATACGTACCTTATAGATTTAAAAAGTTTAAAATTTTGTTCTTAATATGAATTTCGTAAGAAATTTTGATGTCTTTATCATTTCGTCTTAATCGAAAAGACAAAACCAATCTTAGTTTTGTAATATACCTTGATACAAGTAACAAGCATGGATAATGATGATACATGTTTATATAATAAATAGATATATCTGTCAAGTTCACGTATTTATTCTGACACATATGAATATTACAAACAAATAAAAGACACTACATATGACCGATAACTAAGCAATAGATCTAGATTTGATAATTTAAATGACGATAAAGTAAAATCAGTTCATACATTCCACAACACATTCTTAAAAAAATATGAAAATTTTTTCAAGAATTTGGATAAAATGACAGTTAGGCATCTATCCGTAGTATCAGCTTTTAGAAAGTGAGTTTAATTTTTAATGCAAGTTTGCAACCATTATTGTTGGAAAATTTCTTTATTAGTTCTATATTCTCCTAAACCGCTTCTGCATCTTGGTTTGAGTTTTCATTAACAGGCTTTGAAATGTTTTCGGGAAGCCGATTAAAAGGGAAAAGAGAAACAACTCCATCAAGAAAACGAGTTATCATAAGATGTTAACAGTTGTCTTTCTAATGTTAAATTGATGCATCATCGTGCAATTTGTTAACAAAATTTCTTATGATTCTTAGAGTACAATCTTATTTGTGTGATAATTGTTATAAGATACTAGTATCATTAATACAACACAATTCTTCGAATGACGCCATACAAACAATAAAGATAAATTAATGTACGGTTGATGGATAGTTTAAGACTACACTGATGTAACCTCATGCCTCTTAGCTTGATTTTTACTTTGCCGTTGAGACTTCAAATTGTAAAGAGAGAATTATTAATCAATATATAGATCCGATTTCTTACTATTTTTTTAAAGATTTAAAATGATTGCAACAGTAACGGCCATGCTTGCAAACTAGAGGATCCTGTATTTCTTTACGGGTCCCTTATGGTCGCATTAATGTACCGGTTTGGGTATCACCGTCTCTTTCATTGCTTGGTTTCAAATCCTGTGTCCATAAAAACATGTCTGTGCCTTTTAGTTAACGCATGCTCAGTGGCCGAGTTTGAATTTTATTTTCTGCTTAAGATTATTGTTTCTCAACTCGCGAACATAGATTTCCGACATAATCACTGACCGAGATTTCCTTGTCTTTTCGTAGCCTAAACAAGTGAAAGTTCCCTGAATTTGTGTCATAAAAAAATTACTTTCTCCACAGAGTACTTATCTTATTTACGAAAAATATTACCAATCGGTCTTATGTAAACTCGTCAATAAAAACGCCCCTTACCTAATTGTTTTGATTTCAACTAAAGGTTGGAACCGTTCATTTTATAAACAAAGTACAATTGAGGGGGATAGCTGTACTTACATACAGTTGAAGGAAGGAACTCTAAACCTTATCAACAGAAATGTGGCCTTTGAAGCCTTTTGTCAAACTTGATGCCTTTTAGATAGTAACGGTTGTTTTATTTTTTAGAATAATACATAGCACCAAAGTCTTTAATGTTGAATTAAATGGCAAATCATCGTAACAGTCAAAACACTTTATGAGTGAATTGGAGTAATGTAAAATAAAATATTTGGTCAAAATTTTAGATAATTAATCCCAAAGGCACAGTCATCGTATAAAATACAATACACTTCATAGAAGAAATATCATGGTTGCATATATAATTTATACAAGAGCCCCATGGGCCTTAACGCTCACCTGAGGATATGGCCAAAATCATTTGCAAAAATACATACAATATTTTATACACAAAGTTAAAAGTTTTCAAGATAATTAAAAATTTGAGTCTTCCTATACATCTATTTTTTGACCTTTAAATGTAAGATCTTGAATCTTATATCAGAACGATCGCTATATCAAACCCTTCAATATTCCGACATACATGCCAATACCAAAAAGTTAATAGTTTCCAAGATAAGAAACAATTTCATTCTTTTAATGCACCTATGACCTTGACCTTTGAACGTATGATCTTGAGTCATATATCAAAATGATGGTCATGTCAATACCTACAATATTCTAATAAATATGCCTATTCAAAAAGTTAATAGTTTTCAAGATAATTAATCATTTGAGTCTTCTTATGCATCTATGACATTGACCTTTGAAAGTAAGACCTTAAATCATACGTCAGAATGATCGCCATATCAATTCCTACAATATTCTATACAAAAAGTTAATAGTTTCCAAGATAATAAACATTTTCAGTTTTTTTATGCACGTAAGACCTTGACCGTTGAACGTATGACCTTGAGTCATATATCGAAATAATCGCCATGTCAATACTTACAATATTCTAATACATGTATATATGCCTATGCAAAAAGTTAATAGTTTTCAAGATAATTAACAATTTCAGTCTTTTATGCACCTATGACCTTGATCTTTGAACGTATGACCTGAGGCATATATCATAATGATCGTCATATCAATACTTACCATATTCTAATTATATGCCTATGCAACAAGTTAATAGTTTTCAAGCTAATGCACAATTTTAGTTTTTATTAGCAAAAAATAACATTTCAGGGACAACAACTCCTACATGCATTATCATACAGTTACGAAACTTTGTACCTTTTAAATTTTGTTATGCTGAACATTTGAACAATGTTTTGATATTATATATCTCTTAAAAGTTTGAAAACATAGCCTAAAACTGCAAAATTACAAACTACCTTGAACTTTGACCTTGACCTCATTTTAAAGGTTATTTCAGGAAAAAGTCAAAACTGACAACGCCATGTCAATATCTGTTCAAATAGTCAAGTTATAACAATTTGAAGCCATTTTACGAAATTTTTAAAAATTAAACGCAAAAACGCGTAGCCCATTTTTCGACCAAATTTCACAAAATGAACAAACTACAGGCTTAAGACCCTAGAGAAGCCAAATATCATATCAGATTTTTTCTCCCATCATCGGTTTTAGAGAAGAAGATTTTTTGAGTTTTTTGGACCCATAGATTGCCTTGACCTAGTTTTGGAAGACATGACAATGCCACGAACAATCTGAATTGCACCGGCCATATATGCATCTGAACAGCTTCCATTGAAATCTACCCTGTAGTTTTAGAGAAGAAGTCGAAAATGTAAAAGTTTATAGACGGACGGACGGACTGACGACGGACGATTTCAGATTGCAATAGCTAACATGAGCCAAAGGCTCGGGTGAGCTAAAAAACTGTAGGTATTAAATTATTTTTTATGCTTTGGTGAATTCAAAGTGGAGTTGTCATGTGTATTGATAATGTTAAAATGGCCGACTAATGCCCCGAAGATGAACCGTAATGTATTTGGTTGACATTTGTAGCTGTGATCTTATCCAATTCACGTTTATAAAACTTTTTTTTTTCCTTTTAATAATCTGTTTAAATCTATGTTGTTCATTTTAATTCTTTTAGCTGTAAGAGTTACCGTTCCTTACACAATGGCTGTGTTTATATGTAAGCCATTTTGTATGAGTCTACTACTGTGACGTATGTATGATGACGTCAGCTCAGATATGTTTGTGAGATTAGTAACATAGTAATTTTTTTCTTATTTCATAAAAACAAAAAAATAAAAAAAATAAAAAATAAATATACAACAGGTGCGTTGAAAACTAAAATTCAGCATTAACTAACAACTGAAAAATAACATTTTTAAACTCGGATCTGAAGCGTTAAGAATTTCTCACACTATCAATATCGTTAATCAATACCAATTCTTTTTAAACGGTTATATTTAAAGAAAGAAACGTGGAAATAGAAAGCAAACCTTGGAATTCATAGCGTAATGCAATTTCTTAAACACACACAAAAAAAAATTCTTAAAAATTGAAAGATTGAAAAGAAGACAATAAAAGGGAAACACATATTTGGACCAATAATGACACAACTCTTGAACAACGCTACATTCGATAGTAGTGCTAGTGGCAAGTCCCTAATTACAATTTTGGACCACAGAAATGTCTTTCGTTTTCGAAATTTATCTATAAACAGTCAGTGGCAAGCAAAAGAATATATGTAAAATGGAGATATAAGCCGCCAAGGCTTTACGAACCAAACTAGAAGCTTACCATAAATTGGTTGAACACCTCTAATCAAAACCCGAGGTAACTGACTTTTTGGTTCACAATATATGCTGCTGTTTTGAACAATTCAGTATTTATTAATCATACCTATTCATTTGTCTATTATGTTTATGTATATCCATAGCTAAAATAGCAAATACATGTATATATATGTGTGTGTGTGTGTGTGTGTGTGTGTGTGTGTGTGTGTGTGTGTGTCAAAAAATTGAAATGAAGTCTTACACATGGTAGAAAATAATTAAAAAAAAAATAACTAAGATAACATTTTGTGCAAACGTTTTTATCCTAAGATAACATTTTGTGCAAACGCTTTTATCCTTCTCGGGTCTTAGTTACTTTTTTGTTTTAAATATATATCTATAATACATGTTTTCTAGGCAGTGGCTCAGGCCGATTGGTAAAAGCATTTGGCTTGATGTCTACTTTTATTATGCTTGCGACAGTAATTGTTCTAATTGTCTTGAATAATCTGGGTATTTTTCACTATTAAGTCGAAACTAAAAGTATTTCCATGCGCATCCGCAACAACAATTGTATATTTGACGCTATTAGTATTTCAAATGTTGAAAAACCAAAGCATATGGTAGATTCTTTAGCGCAAACGACGTATTGCATCGCCAAAAATATCACTTAAGATGTAAACACCGCCCTTTTCGACATGTAAAATCCCTGTAGCAGCAATAGTTTCCTTCCTTCAAAATTAATCTATAGTAATTACTGATGCGCATAGCGATTTTCAGTCACGACTTGACTTCAAGTTAGTGAAAAATACCAATGTTTATTCAAGTTAACCAGATTTGAAGCATAATTCCCTATCACTAACACAGTGACTCCATCAATAAGCTTAAGGTGCTTCCCCGTTGTGGGTTCGACAGCAAGTGAGAAATGTTTTCGCTCGTTACCAGTAAAATGGACTGGCATTGCGTGTGAGTGTACACCAGTTCTAAAAATCACAAAAAAATCTTTATAGGACAAAACAAACAAAGGGTACTTGCACAAAACCCACGCATTACTTACGTTTAAATTAATTCTCAAAATTTAAATAAAGATGAAGATTAAAGTCTGTTGCTTTGACATTATACAACATTCAACTACCTTAATCTGACAATGTTTGGTAGACAAAATGTTGAAAACTCAATTTTGTCATTTATAAAGCCAAGCTACATAAGTAATATACAATATAGTTTCAATAATTCCATTTTAACCCAATCAAACATCACTTCAGACGTAAACATTTTCATTTTTTTTTTCATTTTAACCCAATACGGTTTAAAGCCAACAACAACAAAAAGAAAACATAAATCATGATTTAATCGATAATAGTTTTAAAATAAAGTTTGACTACTTAATACTGCAAAACATTTAAATCGCTCGACTTTATGTGCAACGTGCAATATACTTTGATTGAAAATTCCCATTTTTATAGAACATATCTTTCGCTATTTAAAATTCTAATCGTGCTTCATAAAAATGAATAAAATACAAAAAAAGCTTTTAAATCATTTAAGTGTTTAAATCTTTTTCTACGAGATTAAAATTTTTCGTGTTTACATATAGTTATAGCGTATTGAATTCATTTACTGGGAATAAAAGTTTGAAGCCAATCGCGACACTTGATACCAGTAATTGAAATGCATTCCGAAACATAAATCCAAAGCCCGGGTTTCGAAGTCGAGATTTATGAAACTTTTTTCGATTTACATCTTCATATCTTAACCCGCGAAAATAAAACCAAAATGCTTGAATATGGCACATCTGAAGCTGTTTAAGGTAACCAATGAGAATATAACTGCGACCTCTATGGTCTTGACAACATATTTTGTCATCGTCGACAATTTTAACAAGATTTGAAACACAGTCATTCAATTCAATGCTTTCATTTTGTTTGTTGTGACAAAGAGCACAAAGAAAATAAGCGTAGACCAACTGGATCGAAGAAAACTGTCTCTCGATTATCAATGATTCGCTGTATTGGAATTGGCGCTGTTAACTTAATTTTATCAGAAAAACTAACGGAGTCGGAAAATCCCTTTGAGGATTTTTCCAAAAATGGAATATCTTTACCACAAAACTCTGAAATATATTCCTCCATGTTTTTTGTTTGCATATAATAAACATGTGATGAATAAGTGTCAATTACTGATTTCACAATCATCAAGGCTTTCACTATTTTCCCTGTCATGAATAAGAATGTTGCATATTTTAATTTGCCTGCTGCTAGATCAGTAAGACTGTCCTTCTATTAAGACATTCTCAATAGCGTCATAAACTACTTTTGTTTGTTTGTGTTTCATGTCTTTTTCCGATGTTATTGCATGGTTTGCAATTCCATAAGCTAGAAGCAAGTACTTCTCAAGTGCATTTGACATCCACTCAATGTGTTCATCTTTTGTAGTTTCAGAAGAAACATCCGGAACAATTTGTATCAACAGAAGCAAAATGTTTGTTATCTCATCGACTGACCTACAAGTGTCAAAAGCTTGATCAATATATAGCGCACAATAGCTAATTTCATCGAAAGAGTCAAAATCTTTATTTGATTCCATAATTTCACGTGCACCATACGTGGTTGGTTTCTCTTTAACACCGTAAAAGATATTAAGTTCAAATATAACACTGAATTGTTTTTTCAAAAGTAAATCAAGGAGTTTAATTAGTGGTTGCCTGTATCTTTGCGTCAACTTTACCAAGAAACATGTTATTTTCTGGTATGAAATAATTAGGACAGTTCATATTTACAAGAAACAATTTCAGTTTTTCTAAGCACAATATGTAGCAACTTTTAGCATTCTTTATACTCCAGTCTAACTTCTCTTCCATTACCCAGAAAATCACAGTTTTGATAAAATAGGAACTGATAACATTAGGAAACATCACATCGAAAAGACAAGATTTAATATTCTTTAACAAGTTGTAAATTAGAAATTGGACCTGGTTGCAAATTAAAAACCAAAAGTCTTTCAGCTTTGCAAAATGATATTCTCCATTCCCTATCCGAATCGGGGGACAATTTAGATCCAACTGGCACCAAGTCAATCCCTTTACTAATGATGGATTCAATTAATTCTTTATTTGGGTAAACCCTTTCTCTTGAAATCCATTGTAATGCTTCTTTAGCCCAAAACTCGCAATGGAAACCAAATGCATTATCGTATTCCAGTTCACCAAGTTCTCCTGACGTACATGGGCCATGGATATACTGACCGCGTTCAGACAACCAAGACCTGACAAATTTCTGGCTAGACAAAAAATATTTTCCATCTTGCTCGATGAAGATTTGTCTAGAAGATATTGATTTACTGTAGAAACTTTCTTCGTTTATTAACTGTAGGGTTACGACACCTGGAAATTCAGCGTTTCCTGCTATTTGTACATGTACAGACTCGTCTGGTGAAACTGCATCATATGGTGCTCCAGTTTCAGAGGCATAATGGAAAAATATTCTAAAAATGTCGTTTACCTCATGAAGTTTATCAATATCTGATGATGGATACCGTACACCTTCTCCATAGCTTCCTCCAAAGAAACAGGGTTTTCTATGAATTGCTGTTAAAATCTTTTCAGCAAAAATGGTAGAAAATCTCCGAATTCTCAGTTGTTCTTCTGAACCATAAAATAGTTCTAGTAATCCAAAAATGTCTTCATTATTGCAATCGTTTATGTGTATTCTAAAATTTGAAAATAAAACAAAAATAAAAAATAAAAAGAAGTTTGATTTTCAAAGATTCAAACCATATGTTATGTACCAATGATATGACTTTTACATTACAAGGGAAATAAACATTAGATAATGCTTAAAAATGCTACCCAAATGGTCGGACTATTACGATATATTTCTTCAATCAGAGTTGATAATCACCCCTTCAGTATCGTATCAGTAACCTATTTTATATATATATTTATTTATTTATTACAATAAAATCTATGAAATGATCTTTTAAATTTTATTTTCATTATTCTGGGTCTATATGAACAGAATAATGCAACAATAACAAAGAATACTGCTGTTTTCATTTATGGCAGTTTTTTTTTTTTTTTTTTTTTTTTTTTTTTTTTTTTTTTAACATTTTAATAACTGCGGAATTCTTTATTAACAATTCTTTACAAAATCAATTTATAGATTTGTTTAAAAAATGGGGGTGGGGGTGGTCCTAACCCCAAGTATCTGTGCATGACAGCGCCCGACTACTGGTTTTTGTCATATCATCACCTTTTTACAAAATTTGATATTGTTGTCAAATCCAATCGTACCCCATAGATCTTCTATAGATACAAACCTGATACAAGCGACATATGCTACTAGAATACTTACAGTTCAGCCTCTTGTGTTGTGTTCATTTTTTCAATATCTTCATCATTAGACAGGAAGTGTATATAGATCTATATTCGTGTTGCCTTGAACTTTAAAGACGGTTTATTTAACGTTGAGTTATTGTAAGACTGTTGAACTGTAACTAGACTACAAAGATTTTTCCAAGCCTTGTATAAATCCTACTATTTTATATTTTGTATACTTAATCAAAAGTCAATAAATACTAAATCGCGGACTTCTGATTTAAAATGAACTAAATTGGGTTATTGCTGATCGATTTCTTCAGTAGTGTTTTTGTTCACGTGTAAGTCACATGATCAATATAAGTTGATATGTAAACATAGTAAGTAAACTATGCTTTCGAGATCCGATTTTCCTTTTTTTTTTTTCATTTTACCTTTATTGAAGCATTTGTCTTCTTTTTTCTAAAATAAATAGAGTTTATAATACCCAAACTGACACTGCTTATTCTTATACTTTGCCCGAGATGATTCAAATGCTTCTGAATAAATATAATGCCGCGACAGAACAACACGCATAATAGGCGTAAATATACTAAAAAATTGTATTGTTTCCTATACATAGTTCTCTGTCGTAATTCTATTTTTAATTAAAGATGGTGCACCTTGCCTTTGTTGTTATTTGGAAGCCAATATTACTTTGTTTAATATTTGACCGAATAAGTTTTTACTTTAAGCAGTAGAACGCCGTACTTTGGCTACTGTCGAATGTTGTTGAATTTACAGATTTTTATCATGTAGGTGTATATGTGTATTTACACAGAAAAATCAAACAAGCATGAAAACAGGGGTAAATTCTATTTATAGTAGCTGAACTTTCCATCTTTATGAGTTATGAGTCAAAATATTAAAATTGTATAAGGGTATTTTTTCGTTTTTTTATTTACACAGAAAAATCAAACAAGCATGAAAACAGGGGTAAATTCTATTTATAGTAGTTGTACTTTCCATCTTTATGAGTTATGAGTCAAAATATTAAAATTGTATAAGGGTATTTTTTCGTTTTTATTCACATTAAACAAGAAACGACGGGTATCATGGATGACATTATTCGCAGAATTTCTAATGAGGAATTTAGTAGCTGGTTGAAGGTTTCAATAGGTTTAACGATAACAGCTGAGGGTTTGAGTGACTATGTTAAGTATTTAACAGTGACAATATATAGAGATTTAGTATCCAAGCTAGGACATCTTAAGGTTTGTACTGAAAATTGCAGCAGAAATGAGCCGAACATTGGCCGTTGGTGTAAAACATGCCAGGCATGGCTTGATGGAATAATGAAATACAACAAGCAGAATGAAAGGAACATCAAATGGACGGTGATGGATTCTTCAAAATGGCCGACGGACTCCGAAGAAATGGGTCACGTGTTTACTTGTTTCAAATGGAATCAAGATGGGGGAAGAACGAAACTTAAAGATGACATTTCGAAAATGTTGTCTTTTTTAATTAACTGCAAAAAGACTACATTAAACCGCCAGGTTTTATTTGATGCAAAAGAAGTTCGGAACAAACTTGCACACAGCAGTAATCATTATTTATCGGAAGCAGAAGCTCTTGATTGTCTCCACAGACTTGCAAATCTTTCGAACAGTCATGAAATTTCCTCGACAGTTTCTGGAAATTTAGCGTCAGTGCGTTTAAGTCATTTGAAGAACATTGATTTTTTGAAATTATTGTCCGAAAAGAACGTTTCTGTTGATCCAATAATCCAGGACCTAAAAGCTCGTCTTTGCGAAGTTATATCCGAAATCGTCATTGAGGACCGTCGACAATTTTTGCCGAATATCTCCAATCGAGTTTTGCTACTACTACTATCATTTGTGAATATACTAGCAATATGTCTGTTATTTACGGTATGTGTAATAATAAAAATATTAAATGTCAAAAAGTCGAAATACAAAAAAAGCTGTGTCATAAACCATTTTTTCAATTCATACATTTAGTACATGTAAAAATGTTGTATAAATGATTTATGACAATACCTTTTATTGAAATTGTCATGTTCAAAATTTTGAATATTTATTTTTGTCATCTGCAAAATTTTGAATATTTATTTTTGTCATGTACAGAATTTTGAATATTTGTCATGTACAAAATTTAAAATATTTCTTTTGTAAAAATTCAAAATTTTGCACGTGACAAATGTGCTTAATGTTAAAATTTCTAAAGTGTTATATGGCAACGGTATTATATTGTCTAGTTCTCTGATCAAACCGTATGTTATGCAATCGTCAATCTTCAAAACAGCTTAAAACAATATATAACAGACGACATATAATCCGAATTTCCTTTGAATCTTATAAATTCCTAACTGGCGGTACACGGTCAAAACAATTTCTATATAAAAAAAACCCCGGAAATTTCCTATAACAACTAGTGTCAGAAGGGCCGCCCCATCATTTCGCTTAGGGCAGAAAAAAATTTTGTGGAACTGTAGACAAGTTACTCTCAATAGATAGATGAATGATTTGTCTTCCAAAATATTTGAATGCGAGAGTTTGCGAGGCCGCTGGGTCTTGTTTTTGGAAAAGAAAAAAGAGGTCAGAAAATACCAGCACTGAAGAATTGATTCAAATTCTCAAATCAGCGGCGATGACATTTTCAAGTTTAAATACATGTATTTCTTTTTGGAAAAATTCAAAATTTTGCACGTGACAAATGTACTTACTGTTAAAATTTCTAAAGTGGTATATGGCAACGGTATTATATTGTCTAGTTCTCTGATCAAACCGTATGTTATGCAATCGTCAATCTTCAAAACAGCTTAAAACAATATAACAGACGTCATATAGTCCGAATTTCCTTTGAATCTTATAAATTCCTAACTGGCGGTACACGGTCAAAACAATTTCTATATAAAAAAACCCGGAAATTTCCTATACCAACTAGTGTCAGAAGGGGCGCCCGATCATTTCGCTTCGGGCAGAAAAAAAAAAACATTTGTGGGGTTGTAGACAAGTTACTAGCCTCAATCGATAGGTGAATGATTTGTCTTCCAAAATATTTGAATGCGAGAGTTTGCGAGGCCGCTGGGTCTTGTTTTTGGGAAAAGAAAAAAGAGGTCAGAAAATACCAGCACTGAAGAATTGATTCAAATTCTCAAATCACATTTTTTAAGTTTATAAATATTTTAGAAGACATAAATTCGAACTAAACGGCTAAGTGTCCGTTAACATTACAAGATGTACTAGTGTACCAGGCTAGCTGAGTACAAAGCAGATAAAAAACTGACTAAAGCAGACAATCAAAGGGTTTCTGTTTTGGTCTTGTTTCATGCATAAATAAAACTAAGGTATTTCGTAAAAAATAATTTTAAAAATTATAGTCAACGTTATAAAAGTGTTTTTTTTTTATTCATTCCTACTGTTCTGATGACTACATAGTGTAAAAGTATTTAGAATATCTTATCATTAGTAACGTTTACTTTACAGGAAATATCTACCAACAAGCAAACGAAATATCAACAAGAGGAACCGTCTCTTTTCCTAGAAATATCACAAATTTTATGCAAGATGAAGACTTATGTGACGAAAATCAAATCCCAAACGTCATCAAAAGTAACGGGAACGCCAATAAGCTTGGGACAATAACAAACAGTGGTGCACAACTGGATCCCATTCAGATTACCCGAGTCTTAGACCGTGCTATAGATCATGGTCATCTGTCCATGGTCATATGTCTTCACAATAAAGGAGGGGTTTATAGCAATTTTTCACTTCTTATAGCTGTCAAAAGCAATACTGCCTCCAAACATATGGTGGAATTTATTTGTAAAACAGGAATTTGGACAGCCGAGCAAAAGAAAGACGCATTACATGAAACCTGCTTTAGAGGTAACTTAGATATAGCCAAATACCTTGTACAAAACGGAGCTAAATATAATAAATTTACGTTACTGACGGCAATATCAGGCCCTGATGATAACCATTACATGGTGGAATTTATTCTAAAATCCGGAAATTGGTCCGAAAGTCAAAAAACGGAAGGCATTGATGCAGCAATTTTCCGCGGGAAACTGAACACAGTCCTCTTGCTTAATAAGATGAAAACTTCGTTTTCAGATTTTTCTCTCCTCACTGCGGCTAGCAGTAGGTTTGATGACAAACACTTAGTTGAATTTATATCAGTTTCAAAAAATTGGTCCAAAGAACAAAAGATGGAAGCATTAGATGCAGCCTGCTACAGAGGCAAACTGAACACCGTCATCTATCTACATCAAAATGGCGCCAAGTACTCGAGATTTTCTTTACTAACGTCTGTAAAAAGTCCTGGAGATAACACAGATTTGATTGAATTTGTTTTCAAAAGTGGTTCATGGACAAAAGAACAGGTGGTCGAAGCCACAACACATGCACAATATCTGAAAAAAATAAAAACTGTTCGTTTTCTAATTCTGATTTCCAAACAAGTTTTGTCTTTTGAGAAAGCAACTGATATATCCAACCCTTTTAACTTATATGACGTTTAAGATATTGAAAATGAAAACAATTGCTTTGAATGTAATTTTTCGTCTGTTTTCGAGTGTTTTTATACAATTGCCTTGTATTTTAATAATTTTACTTCTGCTTGTTTAAATTGTATTTTGTATGTGTTTTTTTCAATAAGTTCAAACTGGACAATAACATCATACGTCAACTGTTATATATAGCTACTTATGTAATAGATAAATGCATTATACATGTACTTGTGTATGTTGTTCTGCACACACACACGCGCGCGTGCGCATGGTGTAAAATAAACATGCCTTGAAACATTAAAAGCAAAAAATCTTATAATTATAATTATGATGATGATGATGATGATGAAAATGATTGGTGGGTAAATATGCCAGTTTGCTTGCTGATGATTGGTGGTTATTCCTGAATACTTTGGTTTTCTCCACTTTTTCGAATTGACAGGTTCAAATGTAAAGTAAGTGAAAGACTCCTGAAGCCATATTAAATGTGCAAGAGTTCTCTCTCTTTAATGAGTGTTACGGTCCTGGAAATCTAGATAAAGTTATACCCCGAGTATATGTCCGCGATATCAAATCATAGGGGAAAAAAGTGCTGCGAACCGTTGCAGTTTCGTTTTGTAAAATTAAGTGTTTAACTATCAACAGGTACATCGTGTTATTTATTATTTTACCAATTTTAATAATAATAATAATAAACCCAGAAAGATATATCAAATTTTTGACATGATAAAGGTTTAAATACATTTCGATACTGGTGCGTTGTCAAGTAGATCACCAAAATCTACTGACGATAATATACCATTTTTTAAAATTTCATCATTAAATACATTAACAACGGGTACATATATGACACACACCATAAAAATACCTGTATGGCGCCAGTTTAAAGTTACTCTAAATGCAAGGCACGGGTATTTAGTTTTAATCAGGCATTTCTTTACAACTGTGATGTAAGAATCCTCCGTAGTGATCCATACAGGTGGTCTTATCTTGAAATATCCAGCCTGTACAGACTGATGCACATGATATCGGCTTTTACTCAAAACGGACAATTTCATGTCCATGATTTTGAAATGAAGACACCAATCCCCTAAAAATCTCACGGTCAAGGTCTGGGTTTGGACTCATGACCCTTACATTTGAAAGCCATTGACACAACCCTAAACTCCAGGCAGGCCTTAACTTGCATTTTAATTTGTCAGCAAAGTTTCACAGGAGTTTATTTAAATACGAGCTCCGGTGCTTTAATGTTTAGAAATTAAATTAAATTAGTTTATAAATTCGTCTGGGAGAAAAACCTCAAAGTTGAACTTTTTGTTTAAGACTGTGTTGTATTCATCGTGTGTTTATTTTTGAATACAGTATTTAATATAATAAATAAATAATAAATAAATAAATAAATAAAGCTCATGCAAAAGTGTAAGTTTGGATAGAACTTTTTCAAACGATGGAGATATATCAGATCAAGCGCAAAGAACAGAAACCCCGCCGGAACCTTTATACGACACCATAGAGCCTAAATAGAGAATGTGTATTGCACTATCAACTTTCAATGTCTCAGGAATACTAGTAGGTTTAGTCGCTGGTCCTAACCCACTTTGTGTCCGGCTGCTGTGTGTAAGAGACCCTACACAAAAAAAAAAAACCTCAAAGCATAAAGTGAGTTAGCGGCAAAAGAAATTCAGACTATTTCATATGCAAGAATTATTTGGTCATCAAAAAAAAAAAAATAAATAAATAAATAATAAAAAAAAGATAAATAAATAAATAAAATAAAATAAAATGAAATGAAATGAAATGAAATGAAATGAAATGAAATGAATTCTCAACATTCCTTTCGGGCTAATCAAACGAACAAAAATAAATTAAGAAATATCTTAATATCTTAAAAAAATCGTCATCTGAGAAATAATAATAATAATAATAAACTTCATCATCATTAATTCCTACTGCTTTTTGATTTACCAAACAGCTCTCATGAACTTTGATTATAATTACATTTTAAAAAAGTGGGATAATAATTGAGAAAAAAGTTATATTGTGAGGTTCCATTCGAGCGTGTCTATAATTCATAAATTCATATTCTTAATAGCGTGGTTTACTTCCATATTAATTTATCGGAATTAAATCCATTACAGAAATAGCTTTTTCTAATTTAAAAACTGAATCCGAAAATAGATGATGAATAATTGGTTTTCTGGTTGAAATGACTCCAGCAGTGTTACAGAAATCCATTAAAATTCTTCTGTTATATTTCAAAACACCATTAATGCAACTTGCTACGTAAAATTACAAACAGTAGCGGAACGACCACTGGTTTGTGTATTGGTCGAGAAATGGGATCAGTGTGTACTTACTTGACCCAGATCAGGTTATCAAGCCTCACTTTGATATGACAACAGAATGCCATGGCGGATGGCCTGTCGGTGATTCCGACTAACATGAAGGAATCTCATAATTTAAGTGAATCTCCAACGGATTTATTTGATGATTGTGCTTCTCAAGGAACACGAGATGAGCTCGAACCAGGATATATCGAAGAACGATTTCGGGTCGACCGAAAGAAGTTGGAGCAAATGCTTCAAGGTAAGTAAAACTATCTTGTCCCAAATCGGAATAAGGAAAGTGTCAGAGGAGTTCCGATAGTACCTGTTTTGACAGGTTCATATTTTTTTCAATAAATCAAATTTATTTGCTTTCAGTATCACTTTATCATAAGTTTTATTGGTTAAATTGTTGTCTGTAGAACACAATATATTTATTAGATTTCCGTGGATAAACTGTTATAAGCTTATTTAGCTGTTCCTCTCCACAAAACACAGTTTATCGTGAATTTCAATTTTTTTAATTTCAAAAATGAAAGTCGCAATTTAGACCACTGCTTTGATTTATGTTAAAAAGTCAGATGTATATTATTTGCTTATTTTCTGACATCAAATATCAATTATCAATTGTCCACACTATATTCCCTCTTAAAGGCTCTTTTATAACTTCAAAAGTGAAATTTAAGTTGTTTTTTTAAACCCAGAACACTACGTTTTTATACCTTATTTTGGAGATAAACATTGGATCAGGTTTATTAGCTCAATGCTGTTAAAAACACATGAATATAAATTAAAACATATAATAATAATTATTATAATAATAATAATAATATAAAATAATAATAATAATAATAAATAATGATTAAAAATCTTTAGAGATGTTGAATCTGACTCTCTTTAAGAATGTGTCTTGTATTATAGCAAGTACAGTGGTACCTAGAAATACTAAGTGTACAAAATTGGCATGTAATTAACAAACTGGTACCAGATTGGCCCTTGTCTTAAGATAAATGGAAAATTTTTATTTATTTATTTTTTTTTTTTTGTGATGCAAATAGTGTATATACCGGTAGTTCATAAATTGATACATGTATTTTGAAAATAAATCGTATCATTTTCCCTGATTTTTATTTGCAGATTTGTTCATTAACACATTCTGTTTTAACCATTATATCATGTGTTATGACAGTTAAACATACACTTAGTCGATCTGCGTTTATTACCAAATCAAAAATAAAAAAAATAAAAAATGAAAAAATTAATAAATAAATAAAACATTTATATAAATAAAAAATTATGTAAGCAAGTATGTATTTTCAATTTCAGTATCAACTACCAGGTATTGAAATAAAGCCTGTTGTGCTAGCTTATAACCGCCAGGCCTGATATATATGTTAATTCTCTAAAATGTTCTTTTGTATACATTGGTAAATACAAAATTTACATGCATACTTTTTTTGTTTATTGCCATAGATTTATGTATTTATTCTTCATCCTCAGTTCTTCTAAAAAATGCAAAAAACAATAATAATAATAATAAAAAAAAACTAAACAAATAGAAAAATAAATATGATTGTATCAAGTCATCTCAATTATTTATTTGAAAAATGATTAAAAAATTGTATTTATTATTAAATTAAAAAAAAAATTAAAAAAAAACACTATATATGCAATAGTTTTCAGAATTGAAAAGCTTTGTGAAAAGAAAGTCTCACAGGTTTTTAGGAAATGTTGAATATTTATTCATTGAATATTGATTCTGTTTCAAGTCATTTTGGATAGGGAGGGAAGGATGGGGTTACCTGGTTGGCATATTAGCTTACAGATCTCAGCATATGTCACCACTGTTAGGTGCATACTCCCCCCCACCCACCCACACCCACACACACATCTCAGACAGATGCTGGTGCATGGAAGTTTATTTAGTTAGCTTTTGCTTTTTGAAAGAAAGTAATTTTTTCTTCTGGGTACTCCAGTTTTCTCTGTCATCCTTAAGAACTGACTCCATTATAGTGGTCCACACAAGTTATTGTTGATGTATAAGATTTTCATGTTCATAATGGCTGCATGTTTACATATGTTTAGGTGTGAATTAGTTTGAGTCATATTTTATCATTACATTAATGTTACAGTCAGTTAGCATGTATTTCTAACCAGCTGGGTTAAATGAACCGTCTAGTACTCATTTTCTGAGGAGCAGTATAAGAATTGGAAGCATATATATATATATATATATATATATATATATATATATATATATATATATATATATTTAATTATGATGCATCTGTAAAGCTTTACAAATCAAATTGCTTCATCAATAGTATCTAGCTGAAACATTTATTTGGACTCATGAATTTTGTAGTGTAAGAGTACTACAAAAAAGTACTGTGTATACCATTATATTTTGTTAAAATTCATTGTAATAATGGTTTAAACTAAAGTCATCTTTGAGTCCTTGAAATATGTGTCTTGGAACAATTTTAATATGATTAATTTGTGAGTTAATTCATAATTATTTTATAGAACAAGTAGTAAATTGTATTAAGGCTAAGCTAAACAATTTGCATAAGTGTATTTTGTTTTAAAGTCAGTAAAAAATCACTTCAACATATGTCCTATTGATACAAAATTTCAATATAGTACAATATTAACTGGTATTTGATATTAGTACTACAGTATGTTATACCCTAGGTAGCACTACAGTATGTACCACCAGAAAATAAAACCATAATATACCAGTATACTGCTAATACTGCACACCTCAAATTTTATAGCAGGGAAAATTGGGATTATTTTTGGTATCTCAGATCTTGGAAGTAGGCCTAGTACAGAAGTGCTTTAGATGGATATTGACCATTTTATCATCAACAATGTGTTATATTCAGTGCTGGCCCAAAGTCTGGAGATATAAATAATCAGACTAGTTTTTATCTTCCCATCTTGTTTCATTTATTTTATGCATATTAAGTTTGGTTGCATTGGCCTCTGTCATGTTGATTTAAGTGGTTGCCATTGGAAACTTACAACAAATAGGGTAGATTGAAATGTCTTAAGAAAATTTTATATTTAAAACTTATATTAACAAATTTTAACAGTTATTAGCAAATTAAACGTATTGTATAATACAAAATGTTTAAGACAAATCACATTGCTCTTACTCCTCAGTCCCCTTTCAGCTAACCCTTGTGTTTGAGAAAGTTTGTAATTTCAGATGCCAAAGGTTGCTGGTTTCCCATAGGTATTCCAATTTTCTCTGTCATCTAAGATTGCAATTCTTGGAAAGAAATGAATCCTGACTAAGACATTAGACATCATTTCATTCTACCATTGGCATACAAATAAACTGACACACAGACAAACCAATCAATCAAACAACCTACCAACAAACCACCAAACCAACAAACCACCAAACCAACCAATCAACTAAACAACCAATCAATCAGTTAGCCAACTAACCATATAATTAACCAACCAGTCAACCAACCAAATCAAACAAGCATTACCAATTAAACGACCAATAAATCAATTAGCCAACTAACCATATAATTACCCAACCAATCAACCAACTTACTACTTAACCAACAAATCAGCCACCACACTGACCAAACAATCTACCAACTAACCAAAAAACCAACCAACCAGTAAATCAATCAATTCAATTCAATCTTTATTTCCGTAAGTTATATAACTTATTGGAACATGTATATAACAAGAGAAATACAAAATACATATACACATACATGAATAACAATGAACAAGCAATACACTCAAGACAAATATAGTAATAATACGGAGAAATGCCAACAGATTAAATTATTGCATTTTGGTTATTTCTTAATTTAAACGCCCGGAATAAAAATTTACCTAAATTACTTAATTGTTTTACATTATTAACAGACAACAGCTGAATTAGTTTAAAAGCAGAGGGTTTTTCCAGTAATATGATTTAATAAGTTGTTTGCGGATTGTGGCGTAAGCAGGACATACAAGTATAAAATGATATTCATCTTCGATGCTGGGGGGTAAGCAAAACTGACAAAGTCTGTTTTTTCTTTCCACCGTGAGGTCCACCACGACCTGCCCCACGCGCTCCACCGCGTGGTCCACCACGACCTGCCCCACGCACTCCACCGTGTAGTCCACCACGACCTGCCCTACGCGCTCCACCGCGTGGTCCACCATTACCAAGGTGAGCACAGACCCCCGCACTTTCGTCCCTCCTAACTTTTGTGTTATTTAGTGGAGGCCCTGTATATAGTTGACCCTCAATGTATAGCTTATCTTTAACTAGAAAAGCTTGTTTATTATCCTGTTTAGCCTGCTTTAAGACAGGGATGAGATCTTTTCTTTTCTCTTGAATTTCTTTAGGGAATTGTTGGCCTATAGCAAAGTTCGTACTTTTCAATAAATGGGCCTTCATCCTAACCTCCTCCCTTTGTGAAAATTTATTGAATTTTGCTACTATGGGTCTTTGTTTTCCTTGAGAGGACTTGCCAATCCTATGTGCCCTGTCCAGTTCAATTAATACTGGAGCATCTTTAATTTGAAGTTCATTTTCACACAAGTTTAAAATGAGTTCTTTACAATTCTCCCCTGTGGATTCCTGTAGCCCAAAAAATAACAAATTGTCCCTCATTGATCTTGACTGTAGGTCTAGTATTGAGTCAGAAAGTTTACTATTTTGGGTGCTCAGATATTCTATTTGTGATTTTATTAATTTAGTTTCATCAGCAACTGATTTATTGTTCTGTTTTACCTCTTCAGCAACTGCTTTAGTGTTTTCCTTGACCTCTTCAAACATAGCGCCTATGAATTCAGAACTTTTCTCAACCTCATCCACTCTGCCTTTCAGAACATTCATATCCTTTTGCATAATTTCAAATTTTCCACTAAGTGATATAAGATTACTTTCTATACTTTCTAGCTTATTGAGTTTTAAAGACAGACTGTCAAATTTGGATAACAAGTCCTGGGCCCAGGCCGAAGGGTGTGTCGGCGGGGGGGATGACATGGCTACGTACTGGTTTGCCGGAACTTGTTGACCACCGGGATAATTAGGAAATTGGTACAAAGTTCCTAGGTATTGATCAGAAGTCTGATAATATTGTGGCACAGAAGCATTGTTAAATTGAGTTTGAGTTCTCATTTGTGATGTCGGTATGGAACTTGGGTTTGGCTGACCACTGGCCGCCATATTTAGGGCGTTGGCTTGATTATCACTACCCTTACTTTTTTTCCGTTGTTTCTTCTTAGGTGGTTTTTCCGGAGTTTTTTCACTCATCTGAAGTCTCTCAAGTTTTACAAAATAGTACAGTAACTTGCTTTGTCTGGGACCGACTATAACTTGTGGATTTTAGGAAAACTTGTACTAGGGCTGACGCGCCCGCCTATCGGTTCGTCCATTGTTAATCAAGCAACCAATCAACCAACCAACCAACCAGCCAATTATCAAACCAACCAATCAGCCAACCAACCAACTTACCATTCATCCAACCAACAAATCAACCAACCATCATCCACCTAACCAACCATGAAACAATTCAACCACTCAACTAACCCTTCAACCAATCAATAAACCAACCAACCAACCAACCAACAAATCAACCAATCATCAACCACCAAACCAACCATTCAAAAAATCAACCACTCAACTAACCCTTCAACCAACCAACCATTCAACCATCCAATAAACCAACCAACCAACCAACCAACCAACCAATCAGCTATTTGGAAAGATATGGCATTTTTCTAAAATGACCTTCAAAATTAAGAATGCAGGTCATGACCTAAGTTAAACAGTATTAGTGTGCCCACATACTCATACAAATGATTCTTTTTTTTAATTTACAGTAATTATGTTATGATAACAAAAATTAATTTGTTAAATTCATAAGTTTGTATAGAAATATACAAAGGTCATTCTGGAACCATATTTCAGTAGGTTTAATTTTAGCTCAATGAAATTTTATCATAAAAATTCACTTTAGATAAAAAATATACCTAGTTCTTGTAATAGTTTTATTTGTCAACATGTTAACAAAATGTTAATTTGACCTCAATGTGTTTTTGTAAAGGTTTTGTTTAAATTTGTATATTTGTCTGATAAAGAAGTGGAAAATATATTTACATACATATTAAAATCAGAAAATGAAGGTATTTATCTTTTAAAGTTGAGATCTATGTTTTATTGTGAATAATCTAGATAAATAAGATTTTAATCCTGTTCTGACATGTCTTTAAATTTCATAATTTTTTATTTGAAAAGAAAATTGTAAATAGTGCACGTCTGAGAGTATTCAGGTCGCATTGTATAATTAATTATGGATTACACCTGGATAATATTTAAGAACACAAAAAAAAGAGAGATTCTACACAACTCTTAAAAGCAAAAAAAAAAAAAAAAGTAAATAAATAAATAAATTAATTAATTAATTAATTAATTAAAATAAATAAATAAATTAATTAATTAATAAATAAGAAAAACAAATAATAAAATTGTCTATTTTCTAATAATTCAGTGTTTCAAAGTGGTTTTCAAATACAGGTATGTTTGTAAATACTGGTTTATATTTTTGGATTTGTAAAAAATATATTACCTACTGTAGATGATTTTATATGGTCAATATCTTTTCATTCATAATTCTTTTTTTTTTTTTTTTTTTTTTTTAAATTCTTAATTCAGACTGATAGGAATATAAAGTGATCAATTTTGATTTTAGTTTAAACCATCTTTAATAATGTTTCTAAAAGTTAGAAAATTACAGAAAATTTAAAATAGGAATTAAAGAAAATCTAGAGAAAGATTAGAAATTTTATCATTTTGACATCTAGGTTGAATAAAATCATTGCCTTATATCTATCTGTAATGAAAATCTAAAGTTTAACTTAACAAGTTTTTTTTTTTGTAATATTTTTTGTGTATTGACTTTACCAAATAAAATATTTATATAAATCAATATATATATAAAACTTAGTTTTATAAAGAAGTAGAAAAAGGCACTTTAATACCTCTAATGAATTAAAATATAGGTGCCGTAGGTAAATTTTATATTTATTACTCTTTTGAATTAATTGTATTTGTGGTAATGTGTTCTGTGTAATAATATTGTATAATACTTGTCTTTTCTTAACAGTTTGTCAGTGAATGATTGGTAAATCTTAACTTTGCCCTTTTTTTACTAAATAGATTTTTACATTTTTCATTGGTATTTGATATGCATACATATCAATCAATTTAAATGCTAGATTCTTGATAGATACAATTGAAATGTCAGTTTGTGTCTGAGTTGCTTTTAATATTAAGCAATACATTTAAATATTGAGTGCTTAAATTCACTGAAAACAAACAGTGACTTCCTAGTTGGTACTGACTGGGTCAAACCTATAGCTGGCTCAGATGAATATCAGCACTCCCAAAATCAATTTAGGCACAAGATGAATAAAAGTAATAGTTTGTAACATAAGTCTCTAGTTTGATTTGATTTGATTGGATTGGATTAATGGCATTTTACTACCCAGTCAAGATTCTTTCACTTATATCCAGATGGTCAGTTCTGTGATGGCAGAGAAAACTGGTGTGCCTGAAATAAACCACAGATCTCCAGCAAGCGATCTGACAAACTTTCTCACACTAGGATCTGCCGGAGTGGGATTCGAACCTAGGCAGTCAGGGGCACTGTGATCTCTTAAGTTTTCACTTTAGACTCAGCCACAAAGGCTGTGTCACTTGTTTGATGTTTTTTTCACTAAGAAGTAAATTTCACAGCAGACTAAGTAAGGTCAAATACCCTTAGTACTAAGTTGCCATTATATGGTTAAATTTATATAATTGGTGTTAATTATATTTGGACCAGAATCTTCTCTGCTTGGAACTTATGATAGCTCATAGCTGACTTTTTCTAGTGGCAAGTTTGTAAAAAAAAGTAAACAACAGTTAGTTTACATTTATACCTGGTCTGTCAAAGTGTTGGTTATGTTTCATTTGTAATTCTTGTTTCACTAAATATGTTGTGAATTCAAAACTTTATTTTGTCATGACAGATGAGAGCAGACCTTGTGTACCACCAGCCACCCCTGCTACTACAAGGGTGTTCAGACTGATGTTAAGACTATTGTTTTTCTGTGATATTTATCTAAGCTACATTTAATGTAGCCCTCAGTCAAATTACATGGTGAAATGTACTGGGCGGTCCAGCCGATAAGGTGGCATAAAAATGTTGCTATATACAGGGATACAGGGGGTCGTTATGGCAGTCCAGACTGTACTATGTAAGTGCTTTACAGTGTTATGATATAAGGATTAGATATGACATATGTCTGTGAAATTTAGTTATATGTCTGTGAAATTGAGTCATATGTCTGGGAATTCCAGTCATATATCTGGGAAATCCAGTCATATATCTGGGAAATCCAGTCATATGTCTGTGAAATTGAGTCATATGTCTGTGAAATTGAGTCATATGTCTGTGAAATTAAGTCATATGTATGTGAAATTAAGTCATATGTCTGTGAAATTGAGTCATATGTCTGTGAAATTAAGTCATATGTCTGTGAAATTAAGTCATATGTCTGTGAAATTGAGTCATATGTCTGTGAAATTGAGTCATATGTCTGGGAAATGCAGTCATATATCTGGGAAATCCAGTCATGTGTCTGGGAAATTTAGTTATATGTCTGGGAAATCCAGTCATGTGTCTGGGAAATTCAGTTATATGTCTGTGAAATCCAGTTATATGTCTGTGAAATCCAGTTATTTGTCTGTGATATCTAGTTATATATCTGTGAAATCCAGTTATATGTCTCTAAAAATCCAGTTATATATCAGTGAAATCCATTTGTATAGACACTTAATTTAAACTATCTAAATTTGTATCACTATACATCTCTGTTAACTACAAGGTTTTGACAGCTAGGCTTTTAGTTTTCATTCCATTTCTAGTTGCTTTTTCTTAGTTTCTGAATTAAACTTTTCACATTTTATTTTACATCATCTTTGTATGGGTCTCCCTTTAAAGTACATGTATTTTTGTAAGAGTTTTTGTTTAAAAAATTTTTGACAAAGTATTGCCTCACCTGTCACCAGACATGGGTACATTGTTGTTTGATGTGATGTTTGATATTGGCATATATATGGGTCAACAAGTAAGACACAATGGCATGTTGTATACCAGGTCTCATGCAGACAGTAAACATCATATTCTCCATGTTCATATTATCTGATTGTCTTTGATAATGTCCTGCTGCGACACATTTGTCTGTTTGTATTAGATAATAAATTCAAAAAGTGGTCATCCAATAAGGATTATCTTCAATCCTAATTTATTACAATAAAGTGTGTTTTATCCGGTAATTAATCATTTTTAAAATCCTTCATTGTCGACTTGATAAAAATATATTGGACAGATAAGGATAAACCAAATAGGTTCTTCATAAACATTATAGGTTTTTATATGAAGTATAAACTTTACCCCATTTAACCTTATGATTTCAGAGTTGAGTAATGGTATTTATCCTCCCAGTGAAGAATATTTCACTTATATCGAGATGTCATCTATAAGCAAAAGTGTAGGAATTTTGCATGTGCGTTGGGCTGATGGCATTAAACAGCAGGGTTCTTTATCATATCACACCTACTGTGATATGGAACTCGTTTATTTTAATTTCCCATCCAAAAGAATTGTGACTTTCATTTTGTTATGCTGAGTGCTTGGCGAAAGAACAGTCACTAACCACTTTCAAGTCTTGGGTCAGATTCAATCAGTTCATTCGAACCCACAACCTCCCAATTACAAAGCAAGCACTCTACCAACTCAGCTACTGCAGTGGTCCTGTTTTACCTTCTTTAGCCAATACATTAATGATTTGATTCCGGTAGATTGCAGGTAATGTATATGTGTTTTGTCTCTTGTTATGAATAAAATCCTTTGGAGGTGACCTTCAAAATTGATACCCCGTGTCATGGCAAGTGTGGCAAGCTAAAGACCCCACACACACACACACACACACACACACGCACTCATTGCCCTCAGCAAACTGCAAACTCAAAATTTCTGCCACCTCACCTATAGCTGTTGATATCTCACTAAAAATGAAATATTATTGAGAGAGATACATGTAAAACCCTATTCAATCAATCAATCAATCTTGTTATTATTATAAATTGGATCTCATTTAAATTTACACCTGATTTTGATTAACTGATAGATTATAATTAATTGAGATTTTTATCTACTACAAGGTTGAAACATTTACATTTTGTGTTCAGTCTAAAATATTTACATTCTGTGTTCATGAATCTAAAACTAAAGGTTAGTGGGGTCATTGTGACCCAGGCCTTGAAGAAAAAGAAGGAGAACATTTTCAAAATGGGTCTATACAACATATTTCAGCAGTTGTAAGACAAATGTGACATTTGTAATTTTTTTGAACATTTTAAACCAGAACAGTATTTTTATTAGCACTAAAGATTAGCTAGTGCTTGCTCAATGTCAGCTTTTTTAATGGGCATTTTTGTTTTGCTAGTGCCAAAAGGAACCCTTTCAGATTGCATTTGAACACTACATGAATTCATAAACTGATTTATTAAAATTAAATTATTTTTTTTACAAATACTTACCGGGTAATAGTGGTGTACTGCAAGGTTGAAAAATCTTTACATAAATTAATACAATGATTTATTAAGTTTGAAACTTTTTTCAAAACTTGATAATAGTGTACTGTAAAAAAAAATCTTTAATTAATACAGTGGCATTTATTAAATTTAATTTGAATTTTTTCATGTAATGCAGAGGTAAGAAAAATATTAACTGCAATTCATAAAATCTTGAACCTTTTTCACACTTGATATTGGTGTACTGCAAGGTTGAAAAAATATTTACTTGTCCTGCTTTATTGAACCAATCTATTGATTAAATTTTCAAATGAATGAGATTTTGAAGAGATAAATATAATTTAAGTGTTTTAATTAAACATTCATTATACTATATAATTATTATATATAAGAATATGTAAGAATGTATGCACACAATGATTAATTAAAGATATTTTAACAGCTTGGAACTTATATTAAAATGTACTTGTACAGTTCATATACCCGGATGGGAGTGGACAGTCATTGTTTTCATGTATCAAAAATGCCCTTTACATTACATTATAATCACAGAGTTCAGCATTGTGCATTGATTGATTAATTGATAGAACCGAGTTATGCGACAAAGTGATCTAAAAGAAAAACATCCTTTATCCAGGTACCAGTGGTGGCCTAGTGATTATATGCATTTGTTTAGCCCTCAAACACAACACATTTATCACTACTGTGGGTTTAGTCCCGGTCAACCTCATTTGTAAACAAGTTTTTCCTTGTCTTAGGTTTCTACTTTTTGGCATGATATCAATATTGACAAAGTAGTTTACAGTCCATTGGTGGCACATGCTCTAGAATGCTTAGGTTTGAAGTTCAAATGTAACCCCTCTTTGTTTAACCATCTTCTGTACATTTGGACTGTCATTAAAAATTATACCATTCTCTCTCTCTCTCTCTCTCTCTCTCTCTCTCTCTCTATATATATATATATATATATATATATTGAATGATTGCATCATTATATTCTTGTAGCCACTTTATATAACAGCAACATCAAATCTCACTTTTGTTGAAAAAAAGTATTCAAAGAACTAACAAAAGGTCATCCTGCCAGGCTATAAGTTCATTAATACTACACCCACGCCTAGGTACCAAACACCCAAGACTAATTACTAGCAGATGTTTTGGCTTGTACCTTTGCTTTTTTCAGTTGTGATACTAATGCCAGATAAGCATCTGACAGCATATTTGTGGTTACCAGCTTAATTTGGAACTGATGTTTAGATGGAAAACTAAGGTAAAATTATGTAGGTGTCTTTATGGAGAAAAAAAAAAAGAAACACATTCATCATTAATTCTGTGACTGAGTTTGGGATATTGAATTTTAGTGTGAGATGATAATATGTTGGCTTGCTTGATGAATTTTTGAGCTCGTTTTTGTTCACTATCCAGTAATAACTACTTTTAAGGATTTGAAGTATTTAAAGTGAAAAAAGTCAAAAGTTTGAAAATAATGTATCTGTTATTAAAGTGCAAAATTTTAGAAATACCCCCTTTTTTTTAAAAAAAAAAAAAGAAAAAGCTATTGGTTTTCATTTTTGCAAACTTTGTGCACTGTAAGTTTAAGTTTAGGATATGAAGTGAAAATTTCATTGATAATTATGCGTGTTTACGTTTAACATATAGGTTTTCCACATATAAAAGATTCCAGCAATGCACATTCAAAAAAATGTTTAAACAGCGTGCATTACAACATAGTTTGTCTTATCAACATATACTGAAACATTAGATGACCTTAATCTAAAGGTCATCTAAATCTTACAATGTTTGTGTTGTTCGAAGCACTTGTAAAGTTGATAGATTCATCGCAACTTCCATTATTGCACTTGTTGGACTCAGAAATTCTTAACTAAATGTGCACATGTATCAAACTTTTATCACTCTAAGTGAAACCATATGTTCTTGCTTCTCAAGAGTTGGGACACTTTGAAGATAGGAATTTCAGATGTTATGATTTCAGTAAAATTCACAAGTTTCTTGTCAAACTTGGTTTCGGTTGTCAGTTTGATATTTTTGTCATGAGTAAATATGTATTTATTGTTAGCATTAATTAATTACTTATTTGAGAGAGTACTTGTACATCAAGTCTTTAACTTCGTATTCATATATTTCCAAAGGGGTGAATCGTTAGAGCCCAATGGGGGATTTTTGGTTTTTATTTTTAGAAGTTTTTAACCTGCTAGTTCTCTGCCTTGTTTCATGAATGGTATGTTGCAGAATAAAACTTATTTGATTAATTCAAGGTGTGGCTTAGAAACAAATTTTCTTTTTTCACTGCTTCTCTTGTACACACTGTCATGAGACAGCTAGTCATTTTGCCTGTCCTAGGTTAGTTGTTTATTTGGATATTTTGTTTTCCTCCAGTGCCACTCCTGAACTCACACTTCTGCATTTTAAACACCATAATTTCCCCCCTCTCTTTTTAGTATTTAATTGTAATAAATTGGTCTTAAAAATTTAGATTGCATCAACAGTTTTGTAGCAGCTCTAGGTAATGAGGTAAAGTTGTGATAATCTCAACTAGACATAGGTTCATGTTGTGCATGATTTATTCCTTGATATGCTAGCTGATGATTTTATAAATTGACTCGATGTATTTTATTTTATATTGCTTACAGGCAAGAAACTGAAGAGATGTACATTTTCTTATTTGATTATTTAATTGGGATTGAACCTACAATGTAATACATATAGTTAGATACTGAATAATGATGCTTTGATTAGCAATGTTGATCTTTACTGGACATTAGTGGTCATAAGCAAGAACTTACAGATCACTGTCCTTCACTACTTTGGTCAAATATTCTTGTGTTTCAGAGAAATTATTTTGCTATTTTGCTTGCCAAAGGTCAGTTGGTCAGTTTTATCCATATATAATTGTTTTCTTTCTCATCAAAGAACCCACAGACCCAGTTTTAACTCTGAATAATAGAGTCTTAACTGGAACGTAAAACATCATGTTTCCACCTCTTAGTATATACATAGCAACCTAATGATGGTAACCAAGGGTTACATTTTCTTTTTTTACAAAATAGAACATTGTATTTCATATCACAAAACTATTAAAAGCTCCATTTAAGTACAATCAGTTTAGAAACTAATATATTAATTTATGTCGATCTTGTAAAGTTTAATTTGGTTTTTTTTTTTTTTTTTCTTGCTGGTATTTTCCTTATATATATATTTTTTTTTCTCATATATATGAAATGAAATGTACACATATGGCACATAAAAATTGAACAGGTTTAGTTGTACATACCATACATACATATATATATATATATATATATATATATATATATATATAGACTGCAGATTTAGGATTCTAATCAAGAAATCATTTGATTGTATATTGTATGTATAGACTATCTGTCTAAATGTTTACTGTTAATATTTATCAAACAAGCTCTTCATAGTGAAGGAGTTTATATACAACTCTGGTATACATTGATACAGAACAGGTGGAGAGTACTGTAATACTAAATCACAGTTGCTACTGACTGTAATCATATTGGTAGTTTATTGAATTGAATAATGTCAGGTCATAGTATAAATCAAGATTAGTATCTTTTTCTACTATGGCATTTATGGCATTTAGGTGTATCAACTTTGTTGGACATCATGTGTTCTGTTGAATTAAGTGGTTAGAGTGGCATGATTAGTACTTTTTTTTCTACTATGGCAGTTAGGTGTATCCACTTTGTCTGACATCATGTGTTCTATTGAGTTAAGTGGTTAGAGTGGCAAAATTAGTACCTTTTTCTACTACAGCAGTTCTTGCTAAATTTAAAACCAAAAGCCACATATTGTCACCTTCAAATGTTTTCTTGCTAGATTCAAAACCAACAGCCACATATTGTCACCATCAAATGTTTACTTGCTAAATTAAACAACAACGGAACATTGTCACCTTCAAATGTTTTCTTTCTAAATTTAAAACCAACAGCCACACATTGTCATGTTCAAATGTTTTCTTGCTAAATTTAAAACCAACAGCCACACATTGTCACGTTCAAATGTTTTCTTGCTAAATTTAAAATCAACAGCCACACATATACTTTGTTCAAATGTTTTTTTGCTAAATTTAAAAACCAACAGCCACATATTGTCACCGTCAAATGTTTTCTTGCTAAATTTAAAACCAACAGCCACATATTGTCACCGTCAAATGTTTTCTTGCTAAATTTAAAACCAACAGCCACACATTGTCACGTTCAAATGTTTGCTTGCTTAATTTAAAATCAACAGCCATTCCTTGTCACCTTCAAATGTTTTCTTGCTAAATTTAAAACCAACAGCCACATATTGTCACCTTCAAATGTTTTCTTGCTAAATTTAAAACCAACAGCCACACATTGTCACCTTCAAATGTTTTCTTGCTAGATTTAAAACCAACAGCAACACATTGTCACCTTCCAATGTTTTCTTGCTAAATTGGAATGGGGATCAATTGATTGTGGGATTAGCCTTTCCTATAGAGTAAACAAGCAGCTTATTTTGACCATAAATTATTGAATATTTTGTTGTGTTTATAAATCATATGGAACAAAGAATGTTACATTATATGTGGTACTTGGAACATGTTAAAATTGATATATCCTTCATCTAAACAGCAGTCTTTTCTCTCAGTATATTGCTAATATTAAAAGTCATTGTTGATTTTGAAAAAAAAAAGATTTTCAAATCAATATTTTATGTTGTGTGTTAGTATGATCTTTGGAGTATTTAAATATTGATAAATATCCAAAGAATATATAAAATCAGTTGGGATTTAATAAATATATTTTGATGTCAAATATTTTCAGTGCCATGTTCTGTGTTGTTGCTCATAATGAAAGCCTTGTAATTGGACCAAAAACAACAAAAGATTTTAAAAAAAATTAAATAACAAACTGTTAACCAACTTTTATTCGCGTGCTATTAACTTTCGCGTGTTTCGCGAGAACAAAATAATCGCGAAAGTTAATCGTCGCGAACTTGTTGTCAAAAAATGGTATTATACAAAAGAGGTTGACAACACTTTTAAAACTTCCGAATTGACAAACTGTACATCAGCAGTTTTCTGTGGTGTGTTTCATTATTTGGATCAGGAACACATATTTCTAAAAAATTTCTGGTGTCTTTGGTACATTTGATCCAGTTTTAGATTTTTGAAGCCATTGTACAACCGACATGGTTAAGACCACAAGTAATAATAAAATGTGATGAGCTTAAACAATACAAAAACGCCAAACCCTATTGAGTATAAATCACTTGTTTATTAAATTCGTTACCAGATTAATATCGCTTAGTATACTAGTACATATGATGTATATACTACTGTTTACGCAACACTTTGTTTACGGAAGTAGTTAAAAAATCAGTTATAGTCCGTATGGCGAAAGTTTATGGTTTCTCTATTTCTAGCTATAGTCCATATCGCGAAAGTTATTAGTCGCAAAATAGTTTTGGTTAGAGAATCACGAAAGTTAATAGCCGCGAATAAAAGTTGGTTTACAGTAATTAGAAATTTAAAGAAGTTTAATTTTGGGTCAATCCTTTTTTGTCAAAATGATTTTTATGTTAAGTTACTATTATAACATCTCAAATATGATATGATGTTGAAGTGTGTGTTTGTTTATCCCGGCTGTAGAAATTCCATGAACATATGTCCATGTCCATGTAAAATCCATGGATTTCCACGGAAATGCCACAAAAATCCATGGAAAGTGTGTACATGTCCATGGAAAAATAAATTTGCCATCTTTTTGACTATGGACATGTACACACTTTCCATGGAATTTCTGTGGACATGTACATGGATTTTTGTGGCAAATTTTTGTCTGTCAATGAAAGTGTAACAAAGTATACAAAGTTTCAAGCTCAGCATTGTCAACAAACTCTGTACGTGGAAATTCCATGGATTTCCATGGCATTTTTCTCAAGTTTCAAGGTCAGCAATTCAAATGCTCTGTTCATACAATGAGAAGGTATTGCTAGACAACAACAAGAAAAAAAATTGTGGTTGCCTAGTATGACCAGCATTTTTAGACATTCAGCTTTAGACTATACAAGACTAAGAAGGACATAAAATCTTATATTTTGTTGCAAAGTTACTGGATATTATACAAAGGAAAGCTTTTTGAGAAAATGGAATCGAGTGAAATTATAAGCAGACCATTGAAAGTGTCATTTGGGAATTATTTAGCTGTCTTTTAAAGTATGGAAAGTGCCATGTGAGTTTTAATAACTTCATTCTATCATGTAACCAACATATAAATGATACAGGCAACTATTTTTTGTTATAAAGTTTAACTCAAATAAAAAATTAAAATAAAAAATGATAGATTAATTGTCATTAAGAGTGAGCAATCTTTTAAAGATCTGTATAAACATGAAAATATCATAAATGAAATACATTGGTGAGGTTCTAAAGACCTGATGTGATTTTGTTAAATAATTATTAAAACAGTCATAGGTAACAAAAAGTCACCAAATATGTCATTTCATAATTTCAGTAAAGTCTGCTGACTCACAGAGTAGCCATCTTTTTTCTTGATGCTGTCTATAAATACTTCATCTGGATGGATCACTTTTTAAAAATTTGACACTTATTTTCCATGTACAGTGTACATGGATTTCCATGTACATCGACCATGGATTTGCCACGTACATGTCCACAGATTTGCCACGTACATGTCCATGGAATTTCCACGTACATGTACATGGAATTTCCACATACATGTACATGGAATTTCCACGTACATGTCCATGGAATGTCCATGTACATATGGTTCGAATACTCCAAAATGTTCATGGATTTGCCACGTACATTGTCCAGAGAATTTCCACTAACATGTCCATGGAATTTCCACGTACATACAGTTCCAATACTCCACACTTTCCATGTACGAAAAATCCATGGAAATTCCATGGATTCCATGGCAAATCTACACCTGGGATATTTTCAATAATTTTTCCTGATAGAACAAACTTCTTATGTTTGTTTTTGACTGGGTTGTAAATTTGCAGAATGTATCTATTTGTCAGAAAAGCCGGAAAATTGCATAAAATATATGACAGTAAAGCTGTATTTAAACACAATAAGAGAAATGGAATATAATCAGATTTTAGTTTTTGATGACTTTTCAATTTAATTCAATAGCAGTTTATTACTGTATGATTTGAATTTAATTAATCTGCTAAACTATGGAATATATAACAAATGCCTGCTAAATTTTGATGTGCCAGATATGCACATTTCAGAAAATCATTCCTCATCAGTGACACTAGGGGCCGAAAAGTTTGACAGACCAAAAAACATACGCCGAATAGTTGAAAATAAATGAATCTAAACTTCCAAATATATATGAATCCAAATCAAGCTAAGGAATGTTTTGCAGGAGAGAACAGACCTTAGTTTTAAAGGCTTATGGTTGAACAAAGAAGTTGAATGGAGTATTACAGTAGTTATGCACCCATCATGATTCTTAAATTTTTAATATATCACGGTGGTCAGTGTTCAAATGGCAGAGGAAACTGGACAACCTGAAAAAAAACACTAACCTTCCACAAGCAAACTGCACGATAAGACCTGCCTGTAGTAGTGGTGAGAGGCACTGTAATTTGTAAGTGCATACTAAAAACCACTCTGCCACTGAGGCCAGTTTAGACAACAAGGCAGTTCAGACAACAAGGCAATGTGGCCTGTTCAGACAACAAGGCAATGTGGCCCTTCAGACAACAAGGCAATGTGGCCCCTTCAGAAAACAAGGCAATGTGGCCCCTTTAGACAACAAGGCAATTTGACCCCTTTGGACAACAAGGCAATGTCGGGGATCATACAGAGCAAACTAAAGTTAAAATTACAACTTAATTAATAAATGCCAGAAAGAATAAAGCTTAATTTTAGACATACATGTAATGTAAGTTTAGATAAGATTAATGTTGAAATTTTAAACCTTAAAACTGTTAAATCAATAACGAAAATTTCAGGTGATTTTAGGCAAAGATTTTAATCAATTTTATAGGGACTTTAAAGATCTGTATTTATTTTGTATCAAAATTTATCACTTTCCCGTACAATCGAGTACTTTATAATTGCTGTCAACTTTTTAATCCCCTACGTTAGGTAATAAATTAAACTCTATCTTAAATATCAATGCTTTTTATGTGTGTATTTTAGTTAAGTCTTCCAGTTTATGTAAATGTGCTTAACTTATTGTCCATTGTCGTTGGATATCTTATAAATTATGATAGTCAAGATGTATTTACTAAGAATTTACATACCTGATAGGTACTTTATAATATTAGTACATTAATGGTACATATATTGATTTTGACTTTCTAACTTTTGTTATGAGTAAATAAGTTGTGAAATGTTTTAAATGTATATTAAATTCAAGTTCTCTAAGAAACCCTGAGTGTAAATTTATAATGTTTATAGTATAAAGGTTTTTAATGAACTGGATCAAGATGTGTAGATGAGCTAGGCCGTATTTTTCTGATTTCACTTATTTTGGTTTTTGTCGAGCCTGGCATTGCCATAAGGTGAGACCTTGGTGTTACCTTTACGGTGTCGTTGTTGTAGGCTGCAGCGGCAGCGGCGAGTCAAAATGAAAGTTTAGTTGGAGTAATTTTTTTACTCTATCAAAAACTAACCAGGCGAGACATTTAAATCCGTGGAATTCTTATTTGTTCTAGTACACGTTACTTTTTCTAAAAAAAGGGGGAAGGGTGGTTTAATTAAAAGTAAGAAGTTATCAAAACCACACCTTTTGTAGCTGTTAAATTATACATGAAGTATTTCCAAATGTTTCTTTGTTTTAAGTATTCAGGTGTTACCAATGTTGTAATAAGCGGACTTTTTTAATGTCAAATCAATGGCTAAATAATGTTCAGCAATATCTTTGAACATATCTAACCACAAGGTTACATATAGGGAATGAATAATAATTTCTATTGTTTTTTATGCATGAACAGCATCAGTATCTCCCATCACTGACAGGTGGATCATGAAGTAAAACATGTGATCATAGTACAATAGGCGTTCCAGATTATGCAATAATGAATGAATCATCTCGCGTTGAGACTGTCAAAATATTTGTAATTACATTGGTTATGCATGCTTAAAGAATGTAATGTAGTAAACATTAGGAAACCTAAAAAAATAGCTTTTCTGTGAAGAAAAAAAAAAACCAGGATGATGGTGAAGTTATGGTTTTTCTCTGCAAATAAATGCATTTTAATTTGTATGGATTGCACACATGTTCATTGGCTGATTAATGATGGTGTGTTACTTACTGTTAACCAACTTGTGAAATTAAATGCTAAAATGAGTATAAATGTTGTTTAGTTTGTTCCTGATAAGTGCCTGCACAAAAAGATGAGGATCTGAAAAAAAAAACTTATTTATGTATTATATGTCCAGCCCCATCTCAGAGGCTGTGCGGTGGAATTGTCTAAAGCATGCACATACGGATCACAGTGTCTCTCTGCCTAAATTAAAATCTCACTTGAGCATATCTTAGCATTGAGAAAGTTTGTCAGTTTGCTTGTCGAAGGTCTGTGGTTTTCTCTGGGTACTCTGGTTTCCTCCGCTATCCCAGAACTGATCATCTATAAGTAAAAGAATCATTACTTGGGTGTAAAACATCATTTTTTGACTGAGTGAACTCTAGCTCCATCCAACCAATGCAAACTGTTTAAACAGAATTCATTTTCTTCAAATGACCCTTAAAATGGGATCAAGGCAAAATACAGGGTAAAAAATGGGGTTTGGCCCAATTGGGTCACATGGTATTTCTTGAGTAAGACATTTAATTTCTTATTCATTGCAAAATTAAATGCCTTGCTCATGCTTTTTTATGTGCCAAATAAAACAGTACCAGGAAATACGCAAGGGTTAACATTGCAATGGACTAACACACCATCTAAGAGGGAGTAAAGTTGATCTCTAGCTTTCGATCATTGAAAAATAATAAGCCACAGACCCATAGCCTATACAAGCTCTGAACAGACTCTAACTTTTTAACTTTTACATAAGGGATTGTAACAGATTTCCTCAATGCTGATTGAGATTTTGATAACTGATATCTGGATTTAAAAAACCAAGATTACTAATCTATAATATTTCATGTAATTATTACAAAAATACATACTAGTATAGATAAGTATAATTCATAGGATTAAATTCGGTTTTCACCAAAGTATTCAATATTCTGGTTCAGTAATATTGCCAATAATGACAACCATTATTTTATCAGTATTAAATCCATCGTACTGTTTTAAAGGCTACGATAACAAGATTAAATTCCTCTTTTTCTTACATATTTCCGTGATTTTTGTAACTATTTTATCAGACTTTAAGTGTTCTAAAAGTAAGGAAACAAGAGAGATTTTTTTTAGTTATTATCAGATACAGAAGTTTCATCAGTAATCTAGATGGTCTATAGATACTGAATGACAGTGATTATGATCCACAGGTGTATATTTGCTCCACAAGTGTATATACATGAAAAATCCACAGGTGTATATTTTATCCACAGCTGTATATATGATGATCCATAGGTGTATATATTATGATTCACAAGTGTATGAATGATCCACAGGTGTATATTTGCTCCACAGGTGTATATATGATGATCCATAGGTGTATATATGATGATCCATAGGTGTATATATGATGATCCACAGGTGTATATATGATCCACTTGTGTATATATAATGATCTATAAGTGTATATATAATTATCTATAGGTGTATATATATGATCCACAGATGTATATAATGATCCACAGGTATACAAATGATTCACAGATGTATACTAGTATATGATCCACAGGTTTCTAGATTTCTTTTCATTGTTACTTGTTTTGAGTACTTTTTCAAGATTTTCTGGCAGAATTTTTTTGTTTAATTTTTTGTGCAGTTTTTGTTCTAAATTTTTCTTGTTCTAAAATATTCTTTCATTTGCTGCTAATCTTTTTTGATTGGATTTTAGATTTTTTAAAATTTTGGATTTTTATATTTTTAACATTTATTCAGTAATATTTTCATTGCTGTTTTCTAAAAATATAGATTCTTGGAATTTTTCTTTATCTTTTTATCATGTTTGGAATATAAAATGTTGCTTGTCAGCTGAAAAAAGGATCAAAAGTGAAATTTGATCATTAATGAATAACAAAATGGTCAAGAGTTGGAAATCATAAAGTAAGAAAGAGAATTCCAGTATCTGATATTTTTTAGAAATCAAATGAACTTATCTTTACTTTATGGTCTAAAGGACAATTAAAAATCAGGATGGATATCAAATTCAGACAGAAGTGAGTTGTATGTACTTTAGATTTATATACCCGGCTGTAGAAATTCCATGGACATATGTCCATGTCCATGTAAAATCCATGGATTTCCACGGAAATGCCACAAAAATCCATGGAAAGTGTGTACATGTCCATGGAAAAATAAATTTGCCATCTTTTTGGCCATGGACATGTACACACTTTCCATGGAATTTCTGTGGACATGTACATGGATTTTTGTGGCAAATTTTTGTCTGTCAATGAAAGTTTAACAAAATATACAAAGTTTCAGGCTCAGCATTTTCAACAAACATTGTACGCGGAAATTCCATGGATATCCATGGCATTTTTCTCAAGTGTCTAGGTCAGCAATTCAAGTGCTTTGTTCATACAATTAGGAGGTTCTTCTAGACAACAACAAGAAAAAAAGATGGCTGCCTAGTATGACTAGCATTTTTAGACATTTCATCTTTCAACTATACAAGACTAAGAAGGACATAAAATCTTATATTTTGTGGCAAAGTTACTGGATATTATACAAAGGAAACCTTTTTGAGATAATGGAATCTAGTGAAATTATAAGCAGACCATTGAAAGTGTCATTTGGGAATTATTAAGCTGTATTTTAAAGTATGGAAAGTGCCATGTGAGTTTAATTAACTTCATTCTATCATGTAACTAACATAAATGATACAGGCAACTATTTTTGTTATAAAGTTTAACTCAGATAAAAAATTAAAATAAAAAAATGATATATTAATTGTCATTAAGAGTGAGCAATTAATCTTTTAAAGATCTGTATGAACATGAAAATATCATGAATAAAATACACTGGTGAGGTTCTAAAGACCTGATGTGATTTTGTTTAATAATTATTAAAACAGTCATAGGCAACAAAAAGTCACCAAATATGTCATTTCATAATTTCAGCAAAATGTGCTGACTCACAGAGTAGCCATTTTTTTCTTGATGCTGTCTATAAATACTTCATCTGGATGGATCACTTTTTAAAAATTTGACACTTATTTTCCATGTACAATGTACATGGATTTCCATGTACATCGACCATGGATTTGCCACGTACATGTCCACAGATTTGCCATGTACATGTCCATGGATTTGCCACGTACATGTCCACAGATTTGCCACGTACATGTCCATGGATTTGCCACGTACATGTCCACAGATTTGCGATGTACATGTCCATGGATTTGCCATGTACATTTCCACAGATTTGCCACGTACATGTCCATGGAATTTCCACGTACATACGGTTCCAATACTCCAAAATGTCCATGGATTTGCCACGTACATTGTCCATAGAATTTCCATGTACATGTCCATGGAATTTCCACGTACATATGGTTCCAATACTCCACACTTTCCATGTACGAAAAATCCATGGAAATTCCATGGATTCCATGGCAAATCTACACCTGGGTTAAATAAAGATTAAAAGTTTCAGAATTTATTGGAAGTGATCGATAGACAAACTCTTACACCTTGCAATCATAAGCAGAACTTTAATGAAAAAGAAAAAAGTAGAACTTTGCTAACATTTACTTAATTGTACATGGTAGTAAGGTATTATTTTTAGCTCACCTAATGAAACAAGGAAGACACATGTGACCTTTCAATAAATTTTTGTGTATTCTCTACTCTCTAGTGTATTCTTATGAAAACATTGAAATTAGAACTTTGGACCGGTTAGAGTTTCAGTCTTATTTTGGACAATGCCTAGATAACAACTACAAGGTCTGTATAGTCATGTGACCATTATAAATGTGAGATTTCAAGATAAAAAATCTACTTCTGCAATGACTGACATGGCTTGATGACATTTGATACAGCTAATTACTGGAATGTTAATGTTCTCTGAAGTAAAATTATAAGTAACACTTTTTGGTCAGGTACAAAAATAGACGTCCAGTCAGGTACTCTTACTAAAGCCATATCTACTAAAATTGACTATAATATAATTGTGCATGAAGGAGAAACATATCAACATTGATGCAGATAGTTTATCACAAAACATCTGAGTTTGATCACTAAAATAATTACAACTCATTAAAAAACAACACATCACTGTGACAGCAATACCTTAATCTTTAACTAAGCCCACAATTGACAAAAAAAATATAAAATATAAAATATAATTGTTTTATAAATCCTTGTTCTACAAACCTCGGGTAATGATGATTAATTTTTATTAACTGTTACCATGGTTACTGTCTATATACTCTTGTTATTGATTAGGTTCGGTTCGTAACCAAACATACAATACCAGACTTTAAAAGACTTATAAATTCTAAAAACAGCCATGTTGAAAGTGTTACTACGTATTAAAATAGGGGAAAATTCTGTCGGGCTTTTCACAGAAGCAGTTGTAGTATACTTATTACTGATCTGTAACTATCAAAGTGTCTAATCTAGTCCCTCATATTCCCATTTCATTGGAAGTTAACCCTCAAGTCCCAACCTAGACACTGCACCCTTGTGTTTGGTACCTTCTAGGATTAAAAAAGAAAGGGAAAACATGTGACCAAACTGAGATTCAGCACTTTGACTTCTGTTTCCTTTCTTTTACAAGAAAGACACTTTACCAATTGAGCTTATCAAGTGAGCGAGCCTCCTGAGACTACAGCCCTTTGATATCACAACAGAAAATCCTTACAGCTCATATACATGGCCAATTTTTAAATCATTTTTGAGCATTTCAATAAATCCATTTTTATTGTAGTTAATCTAAAGGATGTCTAATATACTTGTTTTGTACTTCAAAAAGTCATTATAAAACTTAACAGATATAAAAGTTTTAGAAATTCTAAATTTTGATACTTATGTAACTTATTTATGATTCATCTTGATCTAAAGAAAATTTATTTTTATTTGTTTGCTTAAGCCGTGATTCATTTCCTTAAAAATACCAAATATATATACGTTGGAAAGTTTTGATTGTTACATGCAGGTAAGCAGAAAGTTTTATGACTAGTCAAAATTGTTTTGGCTTTATATTACCTATGTTATATGTCTATATAAATGAAGAGATATGTACCTTTAATATACAAAACACAGGATTAAGGTGAAATTTTAATCAGTATTGAGAGGTCTAACTGAGCACATTAAAATATATTTGTTATCACAAGATTAAAATGATAAATTGCAGGTTATGTGACAGGTTATTTAACAAAACCCTGAGACAGGTGGATAATTTTACCTGTACTTTCCAAGTTACCCAGGAATCTAACACCTTTTGCAACATTTACATAGTACTCGTTAAGGTAATTTGCTTGAAGAAAAATCAATGTCTTTGGTTTACTTAGCATTAAAACTACATGTAACGAAAAATTGATTTCAATGGGTCAAAATTAAAAAAGTAAACATTTCTTTTATATTTCTGGAATGTTTTTGTGGACATAGTATGTATCTTTAAATAAATATATTGCCAACTTTTTTCTTATATTCATTGTTCATTATTCATATTGATTCATATTGATTTAGTATATTCATGTTTGTTACTGATATTTAATTTCAAACTTTTAAGTCGGTACATAGATTTTTTATGTCTCCAGATTTTCTTCTTTAGTCTCAAGAGCTAATGAATTAATTTCAAAATACCAACTATCCCCAATAAAACTGCTTCCCTATATTTCCTACTTTGTCTCTAAACCTTTTGAGCCAATTTTAGCTAAACTTTGCACAAATTTATTACCCCTTGGAAATAAAACTGCTGCCACAGACTTTCAACTTTGTGCCATCGAACTAATAAGCCAGTTTTTACCAAACTTTGCACAAACTAATCTTCAAATAAAGCTGCTATACGTTTTAGTCTTGGGATTTCCTCCTACTTGAAATATGTTAATTTTAAAACTTTTTCTTAAACTATGATTAATTTATAGTCATCTATTTACTCTCTTTAAGATGTGGATTCATTTAACGTTAATCGAGGTATGAGACGTTTATGTTGGATTCAGTATTTTAAAAATGGCTCTCAAGTATATAATCCTAACAATTTATTACTTAATTTACTTTATGTTAACCAATAAATGTTTAATTATATACTAGTAAGTATTTATAAGGTTTAAGGTTGGATTTAGTTGAAGCTAGAAAAACATGATTTATAAAATGGTAAACATTAGTCGGCCAGTCTTAGATTTTAATTCAGGAGATCATTTAAACTGACATTTCTGGTGCTTTTGACCCTCAAATCTTTAGTTGTGGGTATTCTGGATATTTATATTTATAAAATTAGGCATTTTTTTCACTGTCATCTTCTGGGGGGGGGGGAGGAGGTGATAAAATGGAGTTAGAAATAGATACATGTTCTTATAAGTTGCAAATATTTTCACTAAAAGAATCAGTATAATTTTAATGGTTTTAAAATAACTTAAAAGTCAGTAGTTTTCAAGTCACCAAAACTTCAATGGTTTTAAAATCACTAGTACTTGAATAGGTTTGAAATCACTAAAAAGTCAGTAGTTTTCAAGTCACCAAAACTTCAATGGCTTTAAAATCACTAGTACTTGAATAGGTTTGAAATCACTAAAAAGTCAATAGTTTTCAAGTCACCAAAACTTCAATGGCTTTAAAATCACTAGTACTTCAATGGGTTTGATATCACTAAAAAGTCAATAGTTTTCAAGTCACCAAAACTTCAATGGTTTTAAAATCACTAGTACTTCAATGGGTTTGATATCACTAAAAAGTCAATAGTTTTCAAGTCACCAAAACTTCAATGGTTTTAAAATCACTAGTACTTGAATGGGTTTGAAATCACACTTATAACATTAAACTACCCTAAATTATATTGATAAATTTGACTTTTAATTCTACTGTTTCTATTTAAAGTACTTTAACACTCCATATACTTCAGATTTTGACACTTTTGAGGGAGGGACGAATCCAATTTCTATAACTTCAAAGCTATGATTTTACTTTTCTGAATTAACATAAAGTGTCAAAGATAAGTGAAACACTTTATTATTCAAGTGTATAAGCTATTGAATTGAAAAACAAAATATTTTAAAGTGAAAAGGTGGTGCTTAAGACTAGTGATAGTTAAACTGTAAGAACAAAATTTTCTTGATTAAATATATATGTAGCCAAGCCGTTAGTTCTTAAACAGCCCAGTCACCTCATATTGGAAGAATTTTGAGCTAAACAATGAAGAAAATGCCTATGTGAAATCTATAGGTAATGCATGTTGAAAACTTGTAACCCTTAGATAGTGTTAAACAGGTTTTCATACACTTCATGTCTTGTTTTTAGGCAATCATTCTGGAAAATTATTAGGTTCAGATAGCTACAATACTCATTCAACATGTGTATTTATTCAGGGTGTTCATTTTAAAAAAGGGTCACATTTGTTCAGAAAAACAGCTTTAGAGCCATTTGTGTTGTTATTTTTATAATTAAAATTTAAATCATTTGTTAATGAAATATTTTCAATTATTTTCCAGGGAACTTGTACCAAGATGAAGAGAATGCAGAGGATTTTTTCCAAAGGGTGAGTGGATACATAATATAGTTACAAATTCTCACTTAGGAAATTCTTTGGATGATAAACTAATCCTGCTTTTATTGTGTCTTTCATATATAACCTTTTAAATCACAAAGTAGTTCGATTACAAATACATGTACATTGAACTCTAACAGACAGAAATTTGTGTAATTTTTATATTCTGCAACATGAAATAATTGTATGAAATTTGGGACTTAGTTATATGTCTGTAGGATTGATTATATGGTCAAGAATATCAACTTATATAAAAATGCCACCAGCTATAGGTGAAGTGGCAGAAATTTTTACCTTTGCAGTGTGCTCAGGGTAATATGCAGGGAGGGGTTTTTAGTGTGTTATGCCTACTGTGATACAGGTCATCAGTTTTTACGGTCTTCTGCAAAGGACCTTGCGACTTTCATCTCTAAATGCCAAGTGCTTGGGAAAAGAACATTACATATTTTGAAGTCTTGGTCAGACTCATCTGGGGTTTGAACCCTGATCTTCCACACACACAGCAATGAAGCACTCCACTAACTTTGTATTAATGAGTCTGTAGGGTTGCTATGTGTAAAAATTCAATCCAGAATAGTTAACTAAATGATGCTATACCATTTTGATTTTCCACCATTTCTAGTTTCACCAAATCATTTGGATGTAAAACAGCTTTTTCAGATGGATATGAAATTTGTCAGTATCCTAAATAAGTTAATTTTATGGAAAAACATTAGAATTTTGTATGCTATACTATTATTTGTTAATACATAAAGTGTTTAATATTACCCTTTCTATTAGTTGAAAAAGACCTAAATATTTTATTTAGATAAAATTTAAAACAACAAGTTCCTAAATTTTGTTTTTATTGGAAAAGCTTATAGAATACTTGAAATTGATACAAATTACAAGTTATCAAATTAAAGTAAGTTTAGCTAATGAAATTTAGAAAAAAAAACATAACTTTTTTTTTTATTTCTGGCAGGCACATAAAACTGTCTTATATACTATATAATAAAAGTAAAAGTTCTCCAATGAATAAGTAACACAAGAAATAATTTATTGATGTAAATTAAAATCCTTCCAAAAATGTTAAAAGGTGTAGTCAAATTTCTTCCTTGCATAAAATTTCGTTTTTGTTTTCATAGATAATTAACTATTAAAAGCAAGCTATCAAAGATGCCAGATATGTTATCTGTAACTAGACTGAAAACAAAGAAACAAATTGTTAATTGGTTTCTTTAAAACATAGAAAATTCTTTGTAAATAAAATTTCAAGTTATTTATTATTTTTTTTTTTTTTACAAAAATTGTTTATCTGGTGTTTTAAAAGTCCTATTTTTGTTTATGTGTTTCTGTATACTATACATATTATATAGTCTGCAGACTATAAAATGTGAATGCATTGATTGTTTGATGATCAGCTGTTAATGTTGAAATGTATCAAATGAATGATTAGATGTGTAACTAGGTTACGTAGAGTTATGTCAAGAATGTTTAATACTTTTGTCAAAGTTCTTTTACTTATATTGTGGCGGCCAGGGTTGGAATGGTGGAGAATCCATAAAAAGTATCTGGTAACCATCATTGAGCTGGAGTATGATTTTGTCATAGTTGATATTACTATTTTTGCAACTATATGCATCTGATGATTCAAAATTTGGACTGATTGAGAAACAAGTAATAAACACTAACTAGAGCAATGAGAAACATGCAACAACAGATGAAAGACAAAACAAATTCATGTTTTTACCACTGACTATAATAGATAATTAACTTAAATCTGTTTTCAAACTGTCTAAAACATTGGTTAGTTGAAAATTTTGTTATATCTGCAATTTTTCAGTTTTCATGACAAGACAATTTTTCTTATTAATTTTAAAGATTAATCAAACACAAGTTCATCTGGTGTGCGAGTTTTTATGTTAGTAATTTCTGGCCGGCTTTTTACTAGTGCACACTTATGATAGAATATGTAATGTTAGAAGACTTGCTCACAATGTCACAGATAAATATTGAACATCACTCATTCCATTGTGTTGGTATTGAGACAGCTAACCTAAACCTAAGAAAAAGAAAAACTCTTTCTCAGTTATGGTTAAATCTACAGCAGTGAGTCTTATTTGGTTTGAAGGCTAGTACCTAAATGGCCTCTCGAAGAACCATTCCCCCTGTCTAAGGACAGTGACAAGTAATATGACAAAATGGTATTCAGTCTTAAAATAGATTGTATTGATTCATTGCTGCTTATGGTCCTTGAAACATCATACAAGTGTTTGACAACCAGATACCAGATTACTGGATTTTATACATTTCTCATAGCATATTTGTTATGTGACCACAGTGTTTGTCCATTATTGTCAGTTTGTTGGTCCAACACCAGTGCTTTTTCTCCAGGCATTCAGGTTTTCTCAATCCCGATTTGTCCACCTTGACATCAGTGAAAGAAATTTGACTAGGGTGTGAAATACCTTTACTTAGTTAAACACTCAGAACAGAGAAAAATATTTATCATCTTAACTAAAATATGCTGTGATCAGAGTTTATATCTGCTTACTAAGCCAAGATGCAATAGGAGATTCTATGAGGTTAAAAAAGTCATTTTGAAAGAATATTTATTTTTATCTTTTACAAAAACAAAATATTTAAGCTTACATACATAACACATACTAAAATGACATTAAATGGCAAATATTTGCAAACAGAGGTTAAGTTCATTTTAGAATGACCAAATTCTGAGTTGATTTTTTTTGGTCCATATTTTTAATAGATTTTTGCAATAGAATGTTTGCTATATTGTACTAAAAGAATTTAGGGGCATTATGACCTAATGATAAAGAGTTCAAATAGTAAGAGAAGCAGTGTATTGTAAGTCCATCATTTTATCTTGTTTAAGAAAACATTGTCCAGATGTTCCCCTACTTACTCTACTAATATCAAAGAAAATAGTCAAGTGTTATTTTTTAAGGCCGGTATCAGTCGATTAGTTACTACTATCAGTAGTAATGTGTAACAAGAAGGCTTGTTAGTTAATTACTTGACAATTATTGAATGTTTATTTACTTCATAAATACCTTTTTTATGATTCATGTTATTAACTGATTGTTTTAATTGGTCCATTAACTAAGGGAAGGCATATATTGTTTTTCAGCATTTTGTTTTTTGGAGGGTGCAGGCATTAGCTTTCAAGTGTGTTATCATTATCATAATAACAATATAACTATATCTTAATTGAAGGAAAGTGGAATTTTTTTGTTTAAAAGGCAGGTGCTTCAGTCAATTAACTTATTTTATTTTTTACATATTTTACCTATTTTATAGGGTTTTTATTTTTTATTTATTTTTTTTTTCAATTGTTAATTGTCATATTTATGTAAGAATGTTGTTATAGTTGTATCATATAACAGTCATCTATTGTTACTTAGCAAAAGGCACTTTAAGCTCACCTGGGTTAAAGACCATGTAAGCTTATGGCATACCACAAAATTGTGTGCGCATGCATTAATACTTTTATTCTCCTCCAGTGCTAATATTATTATTTCCAATGAAACCTACAGGCTTGTCTGGATAAGTGCAAAATTTTAAACTTGACATCATCACAGCTGCAAATGAGGACATTCAGTCACATAAAGAAAATCTTATCTCCAAATCTCATGATTGAGGCAAAATCTGTTGTAATTTTTGGATTCTATATGGTTATATTGTGAAAATTTTGGTAAAATGGCTTTAAGTTGTTTGATCTTCATGATAGATTATAATGACATTGGGTTTTCAGATTGACATTTTCTTGAAATGATCTGTTAAACCAGTCATGACTTAGTACGGATAAGCAAATGTTCAAGGTGAGCTATTTATGAGCTGATTACAAAGAAGAACTACTTAAAGTTTAGACAACTACACGTTGTATGCTGCAGTAACAACTACACAAAGAGCCATTTTTATTGAACTTTCTCTTCCTGAAAATAAAAGACACTTAAGTCGAGGCAGACATTTCTAAAGTAGTAGAGAAAACTGGAGTGTTGTAGAAAACCAACAATTTTGGATAAGTGGGATTGCTCAAGTTGGATTCAATTTAGACAATAAAAGGCACTTTATATGATCTTAAATCCAGCATGTTAGAACACAAGTCACCTAGCACAGTTTTGTTTGCACAGAGTACAATTACTATTGGTTTACTTTGAGTTGGTCCCTAAAACAAGTTGTTATGGAAATACAATATGTAGTATCTAACATCTTCTCTTATCTTGTTTATTTTTTATGGATAAAATCTGTATATATATATTTACTTATATATTTAACATCTTGATGGGGATAATTTTGAAGCTCTTAGTAAATATTCATATTGTATAGGTAATCTAATAAAACTTTTCTTCAATTGGAAATCACATTGTGTGGTCTTGTTACAAAATGTCTTAACTTTTTATCATATTGTAATCAGCCTTTTGATGTCTTTGACTTATAAGTGGCCTAGCTTTGATTTAAATTTTTTTAAATATACTTTTGTATAGATTTTGTTGAAAAATAAATATTGTTTTTTTTAAAATAATTACCTGATTAGCAGATAAAACTTTGATAAACACATTGTATGTTATGTCATGTTGTCTCTGGCATGTAAAGTCAAGAAAATTTATATTAATTATATTAGCTTCATAATAAGTGCTGATTTTACTCACTGTTTTGGTGTTACAGAATGCTGGTAAGGTACCAGCTCTGATCAATATGTTGTGAGCCTCATTTGTAAGGGTTTGAAATTTTGGCAGACATATTGCATTATTTTTCAACATTGTGTCCTGTTGGAACATCACAACTTTACAGAGTTTTCTTGAGAGCACTTGAGGTTAATATTTTCCCATAATTCCCTACTGTTGATTGTTTGCTCCTTTTAGAGATAATTTACCAAAAGAATGCCATCAGCTTAATTTACCAAAAGAATACCATCAGCATCACAAAAAAACTGAGGCCATATCCTTTCCAGCTGATGGAACAGTTTCTGCCTTCTATGGTTTGGGGTGAACCAGGGTGCTTCCATTGTTAAGACTGTTGTTTGGCCTCTGGGAATAAAATGTTGGACCCACATTTCATCCATAGTAACAAATCCCTAGGAAAGTTGACAGAATCTGCCTGTAAATGGGTTTAGATTAGAAGTGACAAAGTGTGCTTTGTGCATCTGATCAACTGTCAGAAGTCTTGGTACCTGACTGACTGAAAACTTTCTCATTGCAAGATCCTCTGTGAGACTGGAATGTATATACTTACCTGTGAAATGCCATCTATACTGGCTGTATATCTTTTTGCCTTTCAGTCATAACAATATCATGGACTTAATGACCATATCTTGGGTTGCAACAATGACAGGCCATCCAGGACAGGAGTCATTCTCAAGTCTCTGCCTTTTAGTTTGAATTCTGCCACCCATCTGTTTACTGTACCATAGGAAGAGGCATATTTCTCTAGTGGTGCTACCTTATCAGTATGGATATCTTTATGTGCTAAACCTTTGATCACTGCTCTTTCACGGATTTTGTAAATTTTGCAAATTTCCTCACTTACCTTGTTTACTTTAGAGGGCTTCCTGTTTGATATAACCTAACCAAATGGCACCAGGCTTTGAGTACATGGCTTTAAATAATCAGGGAATTCTCAAAGGTTTCTGTTAAAGAAAGAAAATAAGCTGCTAACACAATAAGAAATAAACAGAAATAAAAAAAATCAATACCTTTACATGTAGGAAGGTTTGCAAAAATGGACAGGAAATGCTAAAAACTTTCTAATTCTTCAATTATGATGATCTGAAATACTTTATAATTAGGATGCTGAGATTGGCAAATGCCAAGATTATGAATATGGATTGTTTTGGCTTTTTGTGACAGTAAAGCAAGTGGAATTGAGAAGTGAATTATTTTTAGAACCAAGATCCTAGGTCAGTTCTAAAAGGATGGATCTCAGAGAAAGTGATTTTCCCAGAATAAAAACATGAATCTCTAGCAAACAAACTGACAAATTTGTTTCCACACAAGGATTTCCCTGAGCCAGATGCAAACTATTAGCCAGTTAGAGGAGCTTTTATCTAACACTTAATGCCACTTACCCACCAAGACCCCCACCACTTGTAATTAGACAAAAACTATTATATTTGGTAATTAACCATTTTGTTTTCAAAAGGCACTTGCAGATTGATCAGTTTTAATCTGGGATGAGAAAAGGAGTGGAGTGAAGTTATGGTGTTTTATGCCCCAGTCAAGATTCTTTCACTTATTTTGAGGTGCTCTGTTCTGGGATGGTGGAGGAAACCAGAGTGCCCAGGAAAACCATTGACCTTCAGCAAGCAAAATGACAAACTTTCTCACAAAGGATCTGTCCCGATTGGGATTTGAAACCAGACGGTTAGAGGCACTGTGATCCGTAAGCACACACTTTAGACCACTTTGCCACTCACTGTCAGGGGCCTCAGGATATGAAAAGGAATTACCATGCTATTTGGATTAATGCACTGTAACACTACAATGTACTCCACCAGTAGTTTTAAGAAAAGATAAAACATAAAGCAGTATCTTTCTCATGTATATATTTACATCTTTTTGAACAAGAAAACAAAGTATTACAGCTATCTACAAAGACTTAACACACTGTGTTTGCTTTACTGATCAAAAAATCTAAAGTCAGGTATTGAAGTTTTCTCTTTAGTAAATATTGCTTTCAAGTGCTATTGTGCTACCTGACAAATTGTTTTAGCAAGTATGATCAATAGGCTTGGCAAGTTGCCTGATTCAACTATAGTCTGGCTAAACATACAAACATTCAGTGGTGTAATAATCATCACTAAAATGTATAAGGAGCTTTACTACTTATAAATGGACTAGGTATTTCTTTAGTCGTTAAGAATATGATATACATATATATATATATATATATATATATATATATATATATATATATATATATATATATATATATATATTATATATATATATGTCGTGTACTCAGTTATAATAATTTTTAAGTATATATATATACATGTATGTATGTCTGTGTTAAGGTCAAGGTGGTGTTTATATTGGAAAAAAGTAGGGCAGTTTTTGGAGACTTTTGTATATATGTATATGTTAACATAAATAAATTTTATAATACTTACCAAGATTTAAACCCTAATTGATTATAATATACAATATTGTAAAGCAAAGTAATAGAAAACTTCATGTAAATTTTTAATCATAAAAGTTGGCAATAAGGAAAATGAAAAGAAACACTGTGTTTCTGTTTGTTCACTGCTACAATTAAAAAAAAAACCCTCTTCAAATTGAATTATAATTGTTTTAAATATAAGCATTAGAACATCTAAACATTGAACTAAATCATTTGAAACAGGAGTAATTTGATTGAGACTCAGTTTTATTGAAATAAAGTTGCAGAGTGGTAAAAAAAAACATTGGCTTCAGGATCACAGCATCTCTTCTTTTCTAGATGGAAATCAAAGAAGTAGCCTTTTATATATTGTTAGAGAATTTATATATACAATGTATTATCATTGCCTTTATCATGTTTGTGTTACTCTATATTAATTGTTATCTTCCTTTGAATATGTATCTTAAAGAAACAAAAGAATCATTTGGTTGCATTCACTTAAAAGCTCTGTACAAATTATATACAGCTTCACACAATCAGGTTATGTGAACAGTCCGGTTATGTGTATACTGAGAGTTACTTCCCTTGACTAGGTAACATTTTGTTTTACCCCGATGTCACAGTTATTCCTTAACAAAGATTTTCCTTAACTTAAATTTGATAATTTTTGACAATCTTGTGGAATAACACATAAACTTTCTTGTCAAAACTAAAGACAGATATTATAAGCTTGAAGTTGAAGTGATCTTCAAAATTTCAAAATAAACTCTAATTTTCTATATATAAACTCCATTATTAGGATTTCAAATTTGCTTGATTTGAGTTCAGGTAAATCTTAGTTAAGGAATGATTATAAAACCAGGGCCCAGTCATTGGAGCTTTTCTGTTCAGCAAGTCAGGCTCTACTTCCATTAACCATTATTTTCCTGCGTTGAGACCAGATCTCAGATCACAGACTTTTTATTTGTCATTTCACTATAGTAAAGTGCTCAAAAGACTGCCAAATCTAAAAAAGAAAAGAAGGATGTGTTAATAATAATTTACCTGTCTAATGATAAAAGTAAAGTTGTTGCCTGTAGTTTGATTGGTCAGAAAAAAAGGTTAAAGAGTATTCGTTTGATGGAATGGCCTTTTGTTAAACAGTCAGATATGGCTATTATTGTTCACTAAAGCTTTTTAGAAATAATATACAACAACTTTGAGGAAAAAAAAGAGTCGCTGACTCAAATTAGCTTAAATATCATTTATTAGATCAGTGGTTTTGTTTGCCTAAAATGACTACCAAATAAAAGTTGTTTTCCCTGGAGAAATAAAACTAAAATTTCCCAATTTGACCACTTAAACTCCCCAAAAGCCAACAGTAACACATCATCAAATAGTTCAAGTTAAATCCAGTTGTCTAAAACTGTTCTGGTTGACAAAAAAATGTCAGATATTGTCACAATATAAAATCTTAGCTTGCAATGAACTTCAAAATTCTAAGTGTTTAAAAACAGTCCAAATTTTCTGATCCGAAAGGTAGAAGACGGCAGTTTTTTGACAGCCATGGCAAGATCACTGTAAATATCTTGAAACATACTGTTTGTGTAATGTTTTATATTACAGAATACAGTAAAGTTCACTTTTTTTTGCTCAAGCTTTCTCAAGCTTTCTAAAGACATGGCTCAGGCCTAGTCTGAGAGTACACTGTATTAATGTCATTTTATAGTATCTTAATTAGTACTACATCCGACTTTAGTTGAGACTAACAGAACCCAAGTATTTTGAAAAAAAAAAATTTAAACAATTTTGTGATTCTGATTCTGAATTCTTTATTTTTTTTCAGATAATGGATGAAACCAATACTCAAATAACATGGCCGTCCAAATTAAAAATTGGTGCAAAGTCAAAAAAGGGTAAGTTAATGTACACACAGTAAAACCACAACTACTATATAAAAGCAACTACTGGTACGACCACATTTCTATTAAGACCATTTTTGTGTCGCCTGACTAGGCGACATATAGGGATTACTTTCATCGGCGGCGTTGGCATCGCGTCAGCGGCGGCGGCCGGATTTCCTTGTCCGGAGCATAACATTGGTGTTGTACATTCAAATGACTCCAAACTTGGTGTGCATGTTTCTCGCAATGACTCAAAGTGCAGTGCACAAGAACCGCAACTCTCTCTTTTTCCGTTTTTGAAATATTTCCCTTTGATTGATTTTTATAGAGCATTTCTTGTCCGGAGCATAACTTTGGTGTAGTATGTTCAAATGACTCCAAATTTGGTGTACATGTTTTTTGGCAATGACTCGAAGTGCAGTGCACAAGAACCACAACTCTATCTTGTTCTGTTTTTGAATTATTTCCCTTTGATTGATTTTTATACGCCCGTCAAAGACGGGGCGTATTATGGGATCACCCTTGGCGGGCGGGCGTCCGGGCGAGCAATGGCTATTTATACTGGCGGCGGGTTTGTCCGGCCCAGAACTCTGACATCTATGGTCAGAATGACTTGAAACTTGGTATGCTTACTTACCACGATGATGCGAAGTGCAGTGCTCAGGAACCGTAACTCTAGCTTCCTTAATTTTTGAGTTATTCCCCTTTGAATGCTGTTAGCATGTTTGTACGGATCATAACTTTGACATCTATGGTCAGAATGACTTGAAACTTGGTATGCTTACTTACCACGATGATGCCAAGTGCAGTGCACAGGAACCGTAACTCTAGCTTCCTTAATTTTTGAGTTATTCTCCTTTGTGTGCTGCCGGAGTACGCGGCAGGTTTGTCTGGCCCATAACTCTGACATCTATGGTCAGAATGACTTGAAACTTGGTATGCTTACTTACCACGATGATCCGAAGTGCAGTGCTCAGGAACCGTAACTCTAGCTTCCTTAATTTATTCTACCAGGGAGCAGATACACATAGAGTTGTAGGCTGAAGAACTTGCTGTCTTTGAAACAACCCAGTATACTAGAGATTACCTCAATTTTGTGATGAAGGTTACAAGAACATGATGGTAAAATTATATAAATGGTGTGGCTGGTGGTAAGTCTATTTTGTTACTGAAAATAATACCAAAATCTCAATAATTACTATTGTTTTTTATTGTACTTGTTGACTTGTGCACTGCATTTTGTATCATTGTGATGAATAATTGAATTGACTTATTGATTATGAACAGCTCATATGAACTGTATAAGTCCCTTTACAGTTCATAATAAACAAAATATCCACATAAATGACTTGCAGATTTGACGGGCGTATCATGCTCTGCCATGCGGAACTCTTGTTACAAGAAATGTGAGCAATGAGTGCTGTGGATTTGAAGGAAAAACTGTCCTTCATTTGGATTTGTTTTCAAAAGTTTTGCATAGTGTGCTTTGCGACAATATTGCACATATTTTGTCCCATTACTCTTGTTGAATTATGCCCATTTGATTGACTTTTATAGAGGATTTCTTGTCCGGAGCATAACTTTGTCAATTACAGTCAGGACTCGATTTTGAGAGGTCCAAGGGAAATCCAAAATACCTCTCGAAATCGAGTACTTCTCAAAACTGGGTCCTTCTAAAGTTACATAAATGAATTACTAAACAGACTGATTTTAATGCATTTTATTATTTTCTTTTATTAAATATTGTTCTTTATAAATTGTTGGGTAATAAAATAAAACAAAACAATTTGTAGGTATTTTTACAGGTACAAAATAACAGAAATAATTTTAAATTATTTACATAGATTGGGTACAAAAATATGCAACATTCATGACGGCATTGTACCTGACATCTATTGAGTGCATCTTTCTCTTTACACCCCTCATTTCAGTTGCCATTTCTTTATAAGAATGATAACACCAGTGAAATGTCCTGATCCAGTTATCCCCCTAGGTAGACTGGGTCCCAGAACAAAATTACAACTGTATGCAGGGAATATACGACATATGATATAAGTTTTGTGTTGTGCTGACAAAGTGATTATTGCAGAACTTAATTAACTTATACATTTTATATTGTTAACTTCAGTTTGACATTTATTAATCACTTCTATATTAAAAACACCTTAACACACTTGGATGCCTGAGTAAATGTAAGGTGTGATTTGATACAATGGCTGCTTACAACAATAGGTGAGACAATGCCTCTCACCATCGAGTCCCAAATCAGTTGATTATTGGCTTTTGGGACCTGCAAATTTGTTTGCAAAATCGAATACTTCTTAAAATAGGACCTCCAAAAATTCAGACCTTTTTCATATAGAGTTAAGAACAAATATTGTTGGGACCTGAAAAATACCTTTCAAAATTGAGAACCTCTCAAAACTCTCTGAATCCCTCGAAATCGGGACCCTACTGTACTATGCAGTTCAGGTGACACATCTGTTTCAAAGAAACATATCTAGTTAAAAAAAAAAATTTCGAAAAGATTATGATACTCAGTGATTAGTCCATATTTTAGGGACCACTGGTCAAAATAGTTTAAGTTTATATATTTGAGTAAAACCACTGCTTTAAAAAAAAAAAAAACTACCAGTACTTCTGTTTGAAGACCACATTTCTATTAAGACCAGTTTTTTTTTAATCCAAAAAGATTATGATACTCAATCAGTAATGTCCACATATTAAGGTCCCATTAGTTGACATTATATATGTGATTTGTACTTGTACTCATAATAATTTTCTGAAGATTCTAATGTAAACATTTTGTAAACAGAATTTCGATTGTATCCTGAACACAGTAAAATCTCCATTATACGGTCAGAATTTAGATGTTGCATGCCATCTAGGTTACAAGTAGGTAATAATATTCTTATGCAGTGGTGTATGTGCATTTGTTTACAAAACACATTGATGACTTTGAGAATTATGATGACTCATAAATGTTAAAATTTAGAAGCAAATATATTGTCCTAAAGCTGCATTAAGTTTTCCACAGAAAAAATTAAAACAGGTGCTAATCTAATTAATGATGTTCCTATTCAACAGTGTTACATTTGGTTCAATGATAAAAGCTCGAATAAATACAGAAATTACAGTAATTACCCAGCGAGATGCAGCATTTGGGATCTAATATTAGAACATGGTTACATCATCAAAACCCCGGGTCATTTAAACACAACTTTAAAAACGGAGAAATACGATAAATTAGACACAGAATTTTGTTGAATTTGTCATTTGTGACTTAGTAAGGGATACATAACACCATTTCAAATACATCTGGATATTAATTAAGGACAATTAATGCAATCTGTCATGTTTCACCTTCGATTCTAGGGTTTTTCCTACATCCGTGCGCATGCTCCAAGCTCATAATTACCATCGTTAAACATTGACCAACCGGTCAGAGGATTCCGTTTATTTACAGCTAAAAGAAATGAAATTGTAGAAAATGAATCTCATGGATAGTGTTTATAATTAGAGGATATCTATTTTTAAAAAAATATATTTTTAGAAAATAAAAAAAAAATTCAGAATATTGAAATACTTAATGCAGCTTTAAAATTTTTAAAAACACAAGACAGATTACACTGCATATTATTATACATTTGTACTATATTGATAAATATAAAATTCCATGAATCTAAAAGAAAAGTTACCACATTATTTACCTGGCCATCTTAAAGCTGAATGGAGTTAGAGTGTTGTACTACATTTGTTTAACTCTTAATGCTGTGCAAGATGTAATATTCTGTAAATTTATCTATTAATTAATTATTTACATCATCATTAGTTATAAGTGCAGTACAACACACAGGTGAGAGTTGTTACACAGGTGAGGGTTGTATCACGCAGCTGGTGAGAGTTGTTAAGGTTGCCAAAGATTTGTTCTCTTATATAGTTAGTAGCTGCATTTGAGAATTTACACCTTAATGAACTCAGATCAATAAACTGGTGACCAAGTGGTCAAAAGCATGTGTTCACTGCATAGTTTTGTATCCCATGCCAGCACAGGTTAGGTTTCCCAGTTCACTTGCCAAAAGTTAGTGGTTATCTCGGGGTATTTCAGTGTACTCTTGTCTATTATCCAAGAACTTGCAGTCTTCCGGTATAAGTGAAAGAACCTTCTTTCTCACTCCAATTCTTTCCACTAAGAGAAAATAAACAAAATAGATATATAAACAAAAAAGGGTTAAATGATCACTAAATGATTTTATAAACCTATGAAAAAAAAAGTTAATGGTGATAGATGCAGTGAAGGATTTTTTAAAACAAATTAACAATAAAGGATGAATGATGATTAGAAGATTTTTAAACCTTATAACAGTTTCAGGTCTTGCCTGTATTTAAGATGCTTGTCAGATAGTTTGGGTAGGAGTCCGAGGATTTGGAGTTATTAATTTGTAAACAGACAAAATAAATGGTGGTTTTGATCAGATAATATCAAAAAAGTATATTTGCCAAGATTCATTGCTATCATAACTCATGTTTAAATTAAAGTAGATATTTACTGTAAATTGGTTTTAACCATTCAACATATTTCATAATTTTTTGGGACTTGTTTCTAAATAAAAAAATATATTCCAGTAAATTTGTTTTAATAATAATGCCCTTGACTGATTTCTTTTAAACTTTGCTATTTGACAACATTATTTTTTAAGCTATGTGTTATCTAGATTTTATATCAAAAGCCACACATGTTTATAATACGAATCAACTATAAAAATGCCAAATAACAGTACATAAGTGTACAAAATGTATAAAATGATGGATTTATATAACAGTTTACATATCTTGTTCCCATATCTATTCTTATACTGAACTCAAAATGTTGCCATGGTCAAAATTTTCAATCGGTTGTACAGTCACATTTAAAATTTGAAAGCTGCATGTTTAGGATCTCAATTAAACTATATTAATTTAAATAGAGTTGAGTGGAATTGAGTAATGATGTTTTAACCCCGTGGTCAAGATTTTTTCACTTATATTGAGGCAGTCAGTTGGTGGAAGAAACCAGACTACCTGGAGAAAACTACTGACCAGTTCCACAAACAAATTGAAAAAAGCTTTCTCACAATAAGAACTGCTTGACTGGGTTTAAACAAATTAAGCAGTGAGAGGCACTGTAATCATGAATAAGTGGCTTAATGGTTTTAATGGTCATTTTTAGCCAGCTTGAAAAAAATTATTTTGAAAAAAAGGGGGGGGGGACTAAAAACAAAAACAAACTGAATTTATTTGTATTATAGTCAAAGGTCAAGGTCACAATAACATTAGAATATATTTTTTTGATTTCATACAATTTAATGATTTGAATGTAACTTATAAATTTTGATATTAAAAACTGCTCAGGATTTGAATGTGGTCAAGGTCATGGCATTCTTGGTTTCCATTTGAAATTAGAAACCACACAAAATTTTTGCCTTGCTATAATGATAATTGTATCACCTGTCTTGTTTTAGTACATATCATGTTACAAGCTGAAAAATTGGCACTTGTATTTATACATTTTCATAATTAACTTCAACAACTGAAATAATCATCAAAATATGTTTATATCAGCAGCGAGGGTAAAATCAGAGGAGTTCAGAATGAATTTTTTTCATCCTGATCAATCATAATAACAGATGAAGTTATCTTTGTTCTAATTGGCACAACTTCAGATAGTGCTTGATTTATTTGAAAGGTAATTCCTCCATTATCAACTCCAATGGTTGAATGGCAAATATCACCAAGTGTTTAGGATCAAAAGATGTAATTTATATGAAACTCCTCCATTTCTGATTTACACATTTTGGTAATTGGAGGCCACTTCTTGACCCAAATTTGAATCAAAATGTACTTTTACTTGAGTTTTGGATTATTCTTTATCTTCAAATATTTTAATTTCAGTTCATAAAAAATCATTAACTTGTTTGATTTATGGCAGTGAATACAGGCCTTATAAAAATATATGACAGTTACTGGCAATCAATTACAATGCCATCTGTGAAAATCTGAACTTTGAGTAAAATTGAGGGTCCAGGACACTGGCTTAGGATCATTTATGGATCACAGAGGCTCTCACTGTCTAGGTTTCAGTTTCTCTCTGGCATATCCTAGTGTAATAAAAAAAAATTATCCTAAAAAAAGTCATGGGCTCTTTTCCATCCCAGAAGTTAACTAACAAGTGCTCAGTATAAGTAAAATAATCTTGACTTAATGACATAAAACATCATTATTCCAATCTAATTCTTGAATAAACCTGTCTGCACTAAACAGTTTATTACAACATGGTAAAAAAAATTAATATTGTTTGTAAAATTGAGTAAACTGAAACCCTGAAATTCTCATAGAATCTTTAGTATAAGATGTTTGATTTAGATTAGGTTCAACTTTTATTTGACAGTGTGTCTACACTTGGTCCTTATTTAAATCTGTAGGTAGCATCTAGATCTCTTCTAGAAACCTTTAGTCACATATATAAATAAATGCGACAAGAAATTAATGCGATTAAATGGGCCTCCATTTCTTTCTCGCATTAATTTCCTGATTTACAGTATTTGAACTTTGTAAGTTCTTTGATTACTTTTATTTGCCTGTGTTAAGGCATTGTTCATCCATCTTTTCATGTGTCTGTATACATGCATATACATTATGACATACATTTTCATTTTGTATCCTGATCATTGTGAAGGATTTTAATGAAATCATAAATGTTAATCAAATTCCGAAGATAATGCAGATAGTAATGCATGACTATGATGGTTTGTCAGTTTGAAAAGGAACATTAGATGCTGTGTATTGGTGTCTGTGTAAAGTTTAACTCCTGTATTTTTATGTAAACTTTCTAACTTAAGAAGATTAAGAAATTTAAAGAAACTTGCCATATTTGTCAAATACAGAAAAGCAAAGCAGGAAGACATTAGGTGCAAAATATTTCACAAACACAGTTAAACTTCTGCTTGCATTCATTGTAAATAGATACACAGTACACGTATTACACTCTGATAAAATAAAAACTGAAATCTGCTATTGGTAAACATTTCATGGAGGTATAATGCATCCCCTTGTAGAGCACATTTCAGCTATGATTCAGATTTTGCTTAGATTTTAAAATATGTATATATTAAAGTAACAATTATTTTATGAATCATTGTATCAAATGATGAAACCAAGAATTCCTGACATAGTCACCTAAGAAAATAAACAACTGCTGATTCTTTGTATTACAGACTTATTTCAACTGGACTTGGTCACCTTGACTTCTGTTCAATAGACATTTCAAAAGGACTAGGTCACCTTGACCTTTGTCTTATAGACATTTGACTAGGAATAGTTCACCTTGATCTATGTTCTATAGACTTATTTTACCAGGACTAGGTCACCTTGATGTCTGTTCTATGACATTTCACCATAACTAGGTCATCTTGACCTCTGTCCTATAGACATTTCACCATAACTAGGTCACTTTGACCTTTATTTTCCATAAGTGTACCTCTTACTGCCTGCCTGGATTTCGACCCTACTGAAGCAGGTCCTTGTCAATTCTCTTTTTTGAAAGTTGCTGGTTTTCTTGAGGTTCTGGTTTCTTCTGCCATCAAAGAACTGACAACCTCAGTAAAGTTAAAAGAATTTTGACAAGGGGCATAAAACACCACTACTAAAGTTACTGTATTTCATGACATGATGTCATAGTTGTTAATGGCATGCGAGAATGTTACTTTGCAGTTAACAAGCTTCATGCGTTACTGCTAGCGTTTCTTAATTTTTCTTCCTTTTGTAACATGAGTTACATAATGTATTAACATTTTAAGACTGATGTGTTTTACTGTATACATAGAGCAAATGGTTGTTGTTGATGAGATTTAGAAGTAAATCAGAAAGTTAATAAATGCAGCATCAACAAACGTGTAAATAACCCAAGAGAAATACTTTGATGGTTATCTTAGTGATAATCTCACAGGTTTTATGAATCATGCTCTTGAAAATGTTTTACACTTTTTAACGATAAAAAATCACAAACTTACAAATAACTACCGTCATCAGTTTGTGTCTATTCAGTTATGTTTAACTAAGTAATTTTTATTTTGAAAATGACTCAAAAGAGGGTCATAGTTTGAGTTGAGTAATGATGTTTAATGTCCCAGTCAAGGGTATTTCACTTATATAAATAGGGACGTCGCCAGCTATAGGGGAAAGTGCGGAAGTTTGGCCTGTGTGTTGCACTGATGGCATATCATAAAGCAGCATTCTTTATCATGCCATGTCTGCTGTGACACGGGACCATGTTTATTTTAAGTTCCCATGCGAAAGAACCATGAATTTCATTTTATAATGCAGAATGCTTGGCAAAAGAACAGTCACTACCCACTTTCAAGTCTTGGGGGCAGACCCAGTCGGGGTTCGAACCCACAACCTCCCACTTACGCAGCCAGCAATCTTCAAAATGAAGTACCACAGTAGTAGTAATAGTTTGATGAATGTCACGCAGTAGTTATAGTTATATAACAACATCAGTAAATGTTGATTTGTGCAAATAAAAACTTGCCGGGTGAACTATCTAGTGGAAATTGCTATGAACATTGTCTCTCTTGCTATGCACAAATACAATCAGATGAAGTTCTTGTAACTTCATTAAAATAAAAGTCTTAGAATTCCTGTAGGGTTTTATGGTTTATCCAATAAAAGTAGAATTTATGTTCATTTTTAGCTCCACTGGCAATAGCCAGCTGAGCTTATGATATGGCGAAGCGTGCGTGCGACTGTGCGTAAACTTTAATCTTCTCCTCTGAAACTACTGAACCAATTTTAACAAAATTTGGTGTGGAAGGTCCCTAGTTGATGCAGATTAAAGTTTGCACAAATCAACTTCCTGCGGCATCCAAGATGGCCGCCGTTACTATAAAGAGCAAAAAATGATAAATGACTGATACATGTTTATCTATCAGACGATTTAGTTCAAATTTGGTATATAGAAAGTAGATGCATAGCCATTTTACATATATAACGGGTTTTTTCAGAAACATTTTTTATTGGGTCGCTATTAGCACAATATTCAAATAAGGTGCTATATTTAGCCAATTCTTTAAACTTCTCCTCAGAAACTACTGGACCTATTTGAACATAATTTGGTGTGTAAGGTCCCTAGGTGATGCAGATTAAAGTTTGCACAAATCAACTTCCTGCAGCATCCAAGATGGCCACCATTACTATAAATAGCAAAAAGTGATTAATGGCTGATACACATTTATTTATCAACTGATTTAGTTCAAATTTGGTATATAGAAAGTAAATGCATAGCCATTTTACCTATATAACAGGTTTTTCAGAAACATTTTTTATTGGGTCGCTATTAGCAGAATATTCAAATAAGGTGCTATATTTAGCCAATTCTTTAAAAAACTTCTCCTTAGAAACTACTGGACCTATTTGAACATAATTTGGTGTGTAAGGTCCCTAGGTGATGCAGATTAAAGTTTGCACAAATCAAATTCCTGCGGCATCCAAGATGGCCGCTGTTACTATAAATAGCAAAAAGAGATAAATGGCTGATATACGTTTATTTATCAACTGATTTAGTTCAAAATTGGTATATAGAAAGAAGATGCATAGCCATTTAACATATATAATGGGTTTTTTCAGAAACATTTTTTATTGGGTCGCTTTTAGCAGAATATTCAAATAAGGTGCTTTATTTAGCCAATTCTTTGAAAATCTTCTCCTCAGAAACTACTGGACCTATTTGAACCTAATTTGGTGTGCAAGGTCCCTAGGTGATGCAGATTTAAGTTGCACAAACTGTGGCATCCAAGATGGCCACCATTATTATAAATAGCAAAAAGTAATGAATGGCCAATACATTTTTATATATCATACAATTTCGTTCAAATTTGGTACATAGACAGTAGATGTATAGCCATTTCACATACGTATCATTTTTTTCTGAAACATTTTAACTCAACTGGCAGTAGCTAGCTGCATGGCTGTCTGAAATTCACATTCAAATAAAATGCCAGTTGAGCGATACAGGCCCTTTTGGGCCTCTTGTTAAATTTTCTTATCATATTTGTTTGTTCCTGAAGTCAAAACTTCTCTGCATGAATACATGTCTGATAGAGATCACCGATTGTATATATATATATATATATATATATATATATATATATATATATATATATATATATATATATATATATATATATATAGTTTTATCATCAAAAAAATATTATGTAGGGCATTAAAGACATGGGTTTAATGATGTTCTACATATTTATTTTTAAAAATGTACTAAGTCTTTAGTTAATGTTAAATCAGAATTAACTTAAAAATACAGTGGCTAATTGCTTGCTAATTTGTTATTTTGTTATTTTTGATAAACTTGTGGATTTAACCAAATTTCTTATCAAAAGATTTAGTTCCGATTATTATATCGAGGCTGTTACCACGATCGCAAATAAATATGCAATTCAAATTCTTCCTTAAGTTAATCTAAACCAGGTTTAAATTTAACAGTTTAAACCTTGTTTAGATTAACTTAAGGAAGAATTTGAATTGCATACTTATATTTCAAAAGTTTCTTAAACTGTTAAAAACTCTATGTTATTATTGGGTATTTATACATTAATTCTTATAAAAAATGGTCTTTGATAAAAAAAATCCTAAAATTCTTTAAAGCCAGATTGATATTTTTTCCAAAACATATATTAGCTTTGAATTATTCCTTTATTCCTTTTAAAAAGAAGAACTTCCTTGACCAATATTTTACTGTTTTGACAAAATAGCTTTAAAAAAATTGTTTACAATGATTCCGGATATGGAACTCGCATTAATTATGATAATTAAATGTCTTACATGTCAAAGTAAATCAATTTTTTATTCTTCAATAAACAAGGCCATTACTATATTAATTAAGAGGTAATAAGTACAAATAACTTGATATCAGTATACAGATTATTCTGCTAAATAGTCAAACACTTGTCATATATTACTTAAATACCCCGATTGATATGTATCGCATATTCTTTAACATGAATGAAGATAAAATGTTAAAGTCTGAAAACAAAGAATCAGTAACAATTGGCGGCATGTTGTGCACGTTTAAAGTGGTTAAAAATATCAAAGATTTGTTTATAAAATAATTACTAAATAAATCATCAGTTTTTTATCATTGCCAATTTTTTTTAAATAATTTAGTGGGGTTTTATCAAGATTGATGAAAAGAATTAGTATGGAGGACATGGGGTAGATTACAAGATATCTTGTGCAATTCTGCGTGTTGGCATAAACATGTTTTTTTGTTGTTTTTTTTTTTACAACAGACTGTCTGTTCAAAGTAAATAAGTCTCTTTGGGTATAAATTAGTTCAAACTTTTGATTAAGGTCATGTAGGTTTATAAGATTGTTAAGATCTTATTAGATAATTTAAATGCAACCACTTAATTTCTCAGTCATTCAAGTATATTATGCCCTGCAGAGATTCTCTCACTTACACCAAAGATCAGTAACCTCTTTGTTGTTGGAGGGAATACATGTATTAGTATGTGGGAAAAAAACAAACACCAGGACTTGCCTGAATTAGAATTGAACCTAGGAGATGAAAGGCACTTGTGGTATTAATGGCATTGTATACCACTTACCCACAAAAATCCATCCTTGTAAGAAAACCACTATGATAGCTCAGTTGACAGAGTGCTTACCTAGGAGGTCGGGGCTCAAACCCTCATTGGGATCTGACTAAGACTTGAAAACAGGAAGTGACTGGTCTTTCACAGGAGACCTTAAAAACCGATGCCCCATGTCACATCAGGCATGCTGTGCTAAAGAACCGCCCCTGTACATTACCATGAGTGTACTATAAAGGACAAAATTTCTGCCACTTCACCTATAGTGAAGTCTCAATATATGTGAAATATTCTTGACTGGGACAGTAAAGCCCTATTAAATCAAATTAAGCCTTTCCTGTAAGCATTTGAAATTCAGCTCTAGTGTTTTTGATGTGTGTCAAAAATAATATACTCAGTGTCTTTGGTAAAACTAAATTTTAAACTCAAAAATGAAAATCAGAGACATTAGTCAAAATAAATTGGGAGATTTTTATCAGAAACAATAACAGATGTATCAACAACCAATGCTATTTTATGTACATAAAAATGAATTCATTTAACCAAAAAAAGTTACTGCATTCATACAAGGCGAAAAAAAAAAAAAATTGAACATAAAGCATAAATACTCATCTCCAACTATTTGATGAATTGAAATGAAAGAAAACATGACTGACTGCAGTGAGAGTGCTCACTACAGCAAAATAAATAGTTAAATATGTTGAAATTTTTATAGCATCGTTGTGAACATTAACATCCAGTAATTATCTTGAAAATTAATTAAAATTGATGTGTAAATTTTTTTAGCTGTTATTACATTTTATTTATTCAGTAAATATTATTTTGGAAAGTGAAATTAACAAAATTGTTTTCCTATGCTTCAGTTCTTTTCAATATTAACTTGTGTTATATTTGACTTGGGTTCATTGACAAAAATTCAATAAGTTTATAAAGATCAATAGAATCATTAGTCATGCATTGATTTATGGTATGTGATTTATGGCCATGTCCCAAACTAAATGTGACAAAAATTTACAAACTTGAGCAAAAGTGTTACAATAACATATATATGGTTTTAAAATCTGTTAAGCAAATATTTATATATATATTTCTTCTGATTTATTTTATGGTATGTGTTATTACCTGATAGTCTTTTTATGATTTTTTAAATGAAAAATTTAAACAATATTATTTGATCATTGTGTAGTAGATAATGGATACATACTGTTCATATAGTTGTAAAAGGAATTGATTTCTCAAAAAAGGTGAAAAAAATATAACTGAAAATTTGGAATATTATTTCTGGTAGTTTGACAGTTAAGGTAATGCAACAACTGTTATGCATAAAACATATGAAAATGTAATGTATTAGACGATTGATGTAAAATATAATTAATAGTGGATGTATAGTGGATATTTGTCATTGCTATGGTCACAGATTGAGTACAGTAAAATATGATTAAGTTAGTGGTTGTATAGTGGATGTTTTGTCGTTGCTATGTTGACAGATTGGGTACAGTAAAATATAAATTTTAGGTTAGTGGTTGTATAGTGGATGTTTTGTCGTTGCTTTGGTGACAGATTGGGTACATTTGCCTCTGTTCTTGTGGCAAAAGATTTAGCTTGTATTATTTGGATTATCACTATAGTGTATCTGTGTATATCTAGTTGGGTTTGCTTGCAGTGAACTATCAGAATTATAGTCCTTAAAGTTTGTGTTTAATGTTATAAAAATGTTTATGTTTCAAATTCCTGGAAACTTAATGATTCCCGTTTAATGATAGAACTATGACACACAAACATAAGTGGATTTATGTGGTACCTTTGACAACACTGGATGCTTTGGATTAGACCTTAAAAATCAATGCCCAGTGTCAAGGCAGGCGTGGCACATTAAAGAACCCTCCATGCACATTGCCCTTAGAGCACTGTAAAGGTCAAACAATTTTTGACACTTCACCTATAGCTGGTGACATCTCGATATAAGTGAAATATTCTTGACTGGGACATAAAGCTCCATTTAAAAAATAAATCAACCTTTAAAAATACCATTTTATCAGATAATTGGATTCTGATTTCTGATTTATCACTCAAATCATTTTTAAACTTGAAATTTCTGAAATTTTCGTCTATTTTTGGACTCAGATTTATACCACAATTTGCTTCCCTATCCATTTGCACCATAATTTATGTAATATGCAATAAAAGGGAATATATATATATTTACTGTTTTTTTTTTTTTTTTTTTTTTTTTTTTTTTTGCATTTGCATGTATTCTTCTTCATCATCATCTTCTTCTTATGATTTATTATTATTATTATTGTTATTATTATTATTATTACAGATCCACACATTAAAGTAATAGGTTATCCCGAAGACGTCCAGGCAGCCAAAGAACAAGTCATGGCCATCTTAGATACAAAGGTATAAAACGAAATAAAATATTTAATAAAATGAACCTTGATGATTTCACGGTGTTTATAAATGAGAAATAGTGCTTTATTAATCTATAAAAACAATATGATATTAAAATACTGTTTACCTTTACTGGGTTTGAACACACGTCCTACTGAACATTAACCTCTGATCACCAAGTAAGCTACTTAGTATAAGTCTTAATAAAACTTGCTTAGGTGAAACATCAGGTAAGTTACATCCAAAATACACATAGAGGTAATAATAAATCTCAGGATGGCAGTAATAAAAAATTTCAACACACCCCCATATATGGAATGGTGAAATCCATATATAAAAACCTCAAGAGAACCTTAAAAAGGTCTGAAAATACAGGTGGTCTTTATATATTTAACAAAAATACCTGTTTAATTTTGATGTGCTATATGTGCACATTTCAGAAATTCATTCCTCATCAGTGACACTAGGGGCTGATAAAAGGTGATAAATAAAAAAGATAATCCAAACATTTGAAGATTATAGTGGATTTAAAGTTTCAAAATTAAATGAATCCAAATCTAACTAAGGAATGCTGAGGTATCAAAACTTAGTTTTAAATAAATTTCAAAAATTGAAACGGCTGAAAATTTTGCTACATGGTACATTTTCTGACAGCACAAAGTACTGTTTCCTTTTCTTTTGGCTAAAATATATTGAAGCAAAGGAGCCTAAAAACAATATCTTAATAAACAGGTGGTCATTTCATAGAGTTTGTAGCTATAGCAGGTTTTACTGTCTGTGAAGGAATAATTAAAATTTAAAATAAGTAAAAGAACTGCTATTTATATGAAATATACTTTTTAAAATAAGACAAAAAAGTGTTGGTGGTCTTATATTGCCTACATTTAAGCTGGCATATGGTCAAGGAAAAATTTAGATTTAAAATTATGTAGAATGCTGACTATAAAAAAATACACTTTATATATCTACTATCAAAAAGAATTTAAATGTTTGTGAATGCTTGATTTTTTCATTAAAAAGATTAACTCTTATCTAGTAATCAAATTTATCTGTTCAGGTGGCAGAAACAAGGATAAATATACATACATATATATATATATATATATATATATATATATATATATATATATATATATATATATATATAGTTCTCGTTTACAAGTTGGCATTATGGTTGGCAGGATAATTAGAGACACTTTATACTAATTGTAATTTAAGATCTGAGGTGCAGAAAAGTTCAAAAACAACTAATACCTCAGTTTAACAAGGCTAAGGTGATTCTGTTGTAAAGTTGTTAAAAAAGGTTTAGCCTTATGTAATAAAGCATTAGTTTCTTTTGGAATTTGATGGATGGAGACAACTTGCAATGTTTACACAATCTGTTTGTGCACCTAATGGGTAATTGAAAGAGGTTTTGCTTGTAAAAAGAATCTAGTAATGAACAAATAATATTTTTTCTGCTGTTTTAAGCAATAAATTTTGCTTGCATGTTATATCATCTCTGAAATCTATCCCTAATTTCACTGGTAAAGCTCCAGAATTTCTCATTTAAAAACAAACTCACAAATGGCATAGTGGCATAGTTGTCATTAAATTTCTACTTATGATTTCCTTCAGTAAGGACTATACTTTTCATTAAATCATGATCTCCTTCAGTAAGGACTATACTTTTCATCAAATCATGATTTCCTTTAGTAAGGGCTATACTTTTCATTAAATCATGATCTCCTTCAGTAAGGACTATACTTTTCATCAAATCATGATTTCCTTCAGTAAGGACTATACTTTTCATCAAATCATGATTTCCTTCAGTAAGGGCTATACCTTTCATCAAATCATGATTTCCTTCAGTAAGGGCTATACCTTTCATCAAATCATGATCTCCTTCAGTAAGGACTATACCTTTCATCAAGTCATGATCTCTTTCAGTAAGGACTATACTTTTCATCAAATCATGATTACCTTCAGTAAGGACTATACTTTTCATCAAATCATGATTACCTTCAGTAAGGACTATACTTTTCATCAAATCATGATTACCTTCAGTAAGGACTATACTTTTCATCAAATCATGATTACCTTTAGTAAGGATTATACTTTTCATCAAATCATGATTACCTTCAGTAAGGACTATACTTTTCATCAAATCATGATTACCTTTAGTAAGGACTATACTTTTCATCAAATCATGATCTCCTTCAGTAAGGACTATACTTTTCATCAAATCATGATTACCTTCAGTAAGGACTATACTTTTCATCAAATCATGATTACCTTCAGTAAGGACTATACTTTTCATCAAATCATGATCTCCTTCAGTAAAGACTATACTTTTCATCAAATCATGATTACCTTCAGTAAGGACTATACTTTCATCAAATCATGATCTCCTTCAGTAAGGACTATACTTTTCATCAAATCATGATTACCTTTAGTAAGGACTATACTTTTCATCAAATCATGATTACCTTCAGTAAGGACTATACTTTCATCAAATCATGATCTCCTTCAGTAAGGACTATACTTTTCATCAAATCATGATTACCTTCAGTAAGGACTATACTTTTCATCAAATCATGATTACCTTCAGTAAGGACTATACTTTTCATCAAATCATGATTACCTTCAGTAAGGACTATACTTTTCATCAAATCATGATTACTTTCAGTAAGGACTATACTTTTCATCAAATCATGATTACCTTCAGTAAGGACTATACTTTTCATTAAATCATGATTACCTTTAGTAAGGACTATACTTTTCATCAAATCATGATTACCTTCAGTAAGGGCTATACTTTTCATTAAATCATGATCTCCTTCAGTAAGGACTATACTTTTCATCAAATCATGATTACCTTCAGTAAGGACTATACTTTTCATCAAATCATGATTACCTTCAGTAAGGACTATACTTTTCATCAAATCATGATTACCTTCAGTAAGGACTATACTTTTCATCAAATCATGATTACCTTCAGTAAGGACTATACTTTTCATCAAATCATGATTACCTTCAGTAAGGGCTATACTTTTCATCAAATCATGATTACCTTTAGTAAGGACTATACTTTTCATCAAATCATGATTACCTTCAGTAAGGACTATACTTTTCATCAAATCATGATCTCCTTCAGTAAGGACTATACTTTTCATCAAATCATGATTACCTTCAGTAAGGACTATACTTTTCATTAAATCATGATTACCTTTAGTAAGGACTATACTTTTCATCAAATCATGATTACCTTCAGTAAGGGCTATACTTTTCATTAAATCATGATCTCCTTCAGTAAGGACTATACTTTTCATCAAATCATGATTTCCTTCAGTAAGGGCTATACCTTTCATCAAGTCATGATCTCCTTCAGTAAGGACTATACTTTTCATCAAATCATGATTTCCTTCAGTAAGGACTATACTTTTCATCAAGTCATGATCTCCTTCAGTAAGGACTATACTTTTCATCAAATCATGATTGCCTTCAGTAAGGACTATACTTTTCATCAAATCATGATTACCTTTAGTAAGGACTATACTTTTCATCAAATCATGATTGCCTTCAGTAAGGACTATACTTTTCATCAAATCATGATTACCTTCAGTAAGGACTATACTTTTCATCAAATCATGATTACCTTCAGTAAGGACTATACTTTTCATCAAATCATGATTACTTTCAGTAAGGACTATACTTTTCATCAAATCATGATTACCTTTAGTAAGGACTATACTTTTCATCAAATCATGATTACCTTCAGTAAGGACTATACTTTTCATCAAATCATGATCTCTTTCAGTAAGGACTATACTTTTCATCAAATCATGATTACCTTTAGTAAGGACTATACTTTTCATCAAATCATGATTTCCTTCAGTAAGGACTATACTTTTCATCAAGTCATGATCTCCTTCAGTAAGGACTATACTTTTCATCAAATCATGATCTCTTTCAGTAAGGACTATACTTTTCATCAAATCATGATTACCTTTAGTAAGGACTATACTTTTCATCAAATCATGATTACCTTCAGTAAGGACTATACTTTTCATCAAATCATGATCTCCTTCAGTAAGGACTATACTTTTCATCAAATCATGATCTCCTTCAGTAAGGACTATACTTTTCATCAATCATGATTACCTTCAGTAAGGGACTATACTTTTCATCAAATCATGATTACCTTCAGTAAGGGCTATACTTTTCATCAAATCATGATTACCTTTAGTAAGGACTATACTTTTCATCAAATCATGATTTCCTTCAGTAAGGACTATACTTTTCATCAAATCATGATTGCCTTCAGTAAGGACTATACTTTTCATCAAATCATGATTACCTTCAGTAAGGACTATACTTTTCATCAAATCATGATCTCCTTCAGTAAGGACTATACTTTTCATCAAATCATGATCTCCTTCAGTAAGGACTATACTTTTCATCAAATCATGATTACCTTCAGTAAGGACTATACTTTTCATCAAATCATGATTTCCTTCAGTAAGGACTATACTTTTCATCAAATCATGATTACCTTCAGTAAGGACTATACTTTTCATCAAATCATGATTACCTTCAGTAAGGACTATACTTTTCATCAAATCATGATTACCTTCAGTAAGGACTATACTTTTCATCAAATCATGATTTCCTTCAGTAAGGATTATACTTTTCATCAAATCATGATTTCCTTCAGTAAGGACTATACTTTTCATAAAATCATGATTACCTTCAGTAAGGGCTATACTTTTCATCAAATCATGATTTCCTTCAGTAAGGATTATACTTTTCATCAAATCATGATTACCTTTAGTAAGGACTATACTTTTCATCAAATCATGATTACCTTCAGTAAGGACTATACTTTTCATAAAATCATGATTACCTTCAGTAAGGGCTATACTTTTCATCAAATCATGATTTCCTTCAGTAAGGATTATACTTTTCATCAAATCATGATTTCCTTCAGTAAGGACTATACTTTTCATAAAATCATGATTACCTTCAGTAAGGACTATACTTTTCATCAAATCATGATTTCCTTCAGTAAGGACTATACTTTTCATCAAATCATGATTACCTTTAGTAAGGACTATACTTTTCATCAAATCATGATTACCTTCAGTAAGGACTATACTTTTCATAAAATCATGATTACCTTTAGTAAGGATTATACTTTTCATCAAATCATGATTACCTTTAGTAAGGACTATACTTTTCATCAAATCATGATTACCTTTAGTAAGGACTATACTTTTCATCAAATCATGATTACCTTTAGTAAGGACTATACTTTTCATCAAATCATGATTACCTTTAGTAAGGACTATACTTTTCATCAAATCATGATTTCCTTTAGTAAGGACTATACTTTTCATAAAATCATGATTACCTTCAGTAAGGACTATACTTTTCATAAAATCATGATTACCTTTAGTAAGGACTATACTTTTCATAAAATCATGATTACCTTCAGTAAGGACTATACTTTTCATCAAGTCATGATCTCCTTCAGTAAGGACTATACTTTTCATCAAATCATGATTACCTTCAGTAAGGATTATACTTTTCATCAAATCATGATTACCTTCAGTAAGGACTATACTTTTCATCAAATCATGATTACCTTTAGTAAGGACTATACTTTTCATCAAATCATGATTACCTTTAGTAAGGACTATACTTTTCATCAAATCATGATTACCTTTAGTAAGGACTATACTTTTCATCAAATCATGATTACCTTTAGTAAGGACTATACTTTTCATCAAATCATGATTACCTTTAGTAAGGACTATACTTTTCATCAAATCATGATTACCTTCAGTAAGGATTATACTTTTCATCAAATCATGATTACCTTCAGTAAGGACTATACTTTTCATCAAATCATGATTACCTTTAGTAAGGACTATACTTTTCATCAAATCATGATTACCTTTAGTAAGGACTATACTTTTCATCAAATCATGATTACCTTTAGTAAGGACTATACTTTTCATCAAATCATGATTACCTTTAGTAAGGACTATACTTTTCATCAAATCATGATTACCTTTAGTAAGGGACTATACTTTTCATCAAATCATGATTACCTTTAGTAAGGACTATACTTTTTCATCAAATCATGATTACCTTTAGTAAGGATTATACTTTTCATCAAATCATGATTACCTTTAGTAAGGACTATACTTTTCATCAAATCATGATTACCTTTAGTAAGGACTATACTTTTCATCAAATCATGATTACCTTTAGTAAGGATTATACTTTTCATCAAATCATGATTACCTTTAGTAAGGACTATACTTTTCATCAAATCATGATTACCTTTAGTAAGGATTATACTTTTCATCAAATCATGATTACCTTTAGTAAGGACTATACTTTTCATCAAATCATGATTACCTTTAGTAAGGACTATACTTTTCATCAAATCATGATTACCTTTAGTAAGGATTATACTTTTCATCAAATCATGATTACCTTTAGTAAGGACTATACTTTTCATCAAATCATGATTACCTTTAGTAAGGATTATACTTTTCATCAAATCATGATTACCTTTAGTAAGGACTATACTTTTCATCAAATCATGATTACCTTTAGTAAGGATTATACTTTTCATCAAATCATGATTACCTTCAGTAAGGACTATACTTTTCATCAAATCATGATTACCTTTAGTAAGGACTATACTTTTCATCAAATCATGATTACCTTCAGTAAGGATTATACTTTTCATCAAATCATGATTACCTTTAGTAAGGACTATACTTTTCATCAAATCATGATTACCTTCAGTAAGGACTATACTTTTCATCAAATCATGATTACCTTTAGTAAGGACTATACTTTTCATCAAATCATGATTACCTTCAGTAAGGACTATACTTTTCATCAAATCATGATTACCTTCAGTAAGGACTATACTTTTCATCAAATCATGATTACCTTCAGTAAGGACTATACTTTTCATCAAATCATGATTACCTTCAGTAAGGACTATACTTTTCATCAAATCATGATTACCTTTAGTAAGGACTATACTTTTCATCAAATCATGATTACCTTTAGTAAGGACTATACTTTTCATCAAATCATGATTTCCTTCAGTAAGGATTATACTTTTCATCAAATCATGATTACCTTTAGTAAGGACTATACCTTTCATCAAATCATGATTACCTTTAGTAAGGATTATACTTTTCATCAAATCATGATTACCTTTAGTAAGGACTATACTTTTCATCAAATCATGATTACCTTTAGTAAGGACTATACTTTTCATCAAATCATGATTACCTTTAGTAAGGATTATACTTTTCATCAAATCATGATTACCTTTAGTAAGGACTATACTTTTCATTAAATCATGATTACCTTCAGTAAGGACTATACTTTTCATCAAATCATGATTACCTTCAGTAAGGACTATACTTTTCATCAAATCATGATTACCTTTAGTAAGGATTATACTTTTCATCAAATCATGATTACCTTCAGTAAGGACTATACTTTTCATCAAATCATGATTACCTTCAGTAAGGACTATACTTTTCATCAAATCATGATTTCCTTCAGTAAGGGCTATACCTTTCATCAAATCATGATTTCCTTCAGTAAGGACTATACTTTTCATCAAATCATGATCTCCTTCAGTAAGGACTATACTTTTCATCAAGTCATGATCTCCTTCAGTAAGGACTATACTTTTCATCAAATCATGATCTCCTTCAGTAAGGACTATACTTTTCATCAAGTCATGATCTCCTTCAGTAAGGACTATACTTTTCATCAAATCATGATTACCTTTAGTAAGGACTATACTTTTCATAAAATCATGATTACCTTTAGTAAGGACTATACTTTTCATCAAATCATGATTACCTTCAGTAAGGACTATACTTTTCATCAAATCATGATCTCCTTCAGTAAGGACTATACTTTTCATCAAATCATGATCTCCTTCAGTAAGGACTATACTTTTCATCAAATCATGATTACCTTCAGTAAGGACTATACTTTTCATCAAATCATGATTACCTTTAGTAAGGACTATACTTTTCATAAAATCATGATTACCTTCAGTAAGGACTATACTTTTCATCAAATCATGATTACCTTTAGTAAGGACTATACTTTTCATAAAATCATGATTACCTTCAGTAAGGACTATACTTTTCATCAAATCATGATTACCTTTAGTAAGGACTATACTTTTCATCAAATCATGATTACCTTTAGTAAGGACTATACTTTTCATCAAATCATGATTACCTTCAGTAAGGACTATACTTTTCATCAAATCATGATTACCTTTAGTAAGGACTATACTTTTCATAAAATCATGATTACCTTCAGTAAGGACTATACTTTTCATCAAATCATGATTACCTTTAGTAAGGACTATACTTTTCATCAAATCATGATTACCTTTAGTAAGGACTATACTTTTCATCAAATCATGATTACCTTCAGTAAGGACTATACTTTTCATCAAATCATGATTACCTTCAGTAAGGACTATACTTTTCATCAAATCATGATTACCTTCAGTAAGGACTATACTTTTCATCAAATCATGATTACCTTCAGTAAGGACTATACTTTTCATCAATCATGATTACCTTCAGTAAGGACTATACTTTCTCAAATGATACCTTTAGTAAGGACTATACTTTCATAAAATCATGATTACCTTCAGTAAGGACTATACTTTTCATCAAATCATGATTACCTTCAGTAAGGACTATACTTTTCATCAAATCATGATTACCTTCAGTAAGGACTATACTTTTCATCAAATCATGATTACCTTCAGTAAGGACTATACTTTTCATCAAATCATGATTACCTTCAGTAAGGACTATACTTTTCATCAAATCATGATTACCTTCAGTAAGGACTATACTTTTCATCAAATCATGATTACCTTCAGTAAGGACTATACTTTTCATCAAATCATGATTACCTTCAGTAAGGACTATACTTTTCATCAAATCATGATTACCTTCAGTAAGGACTATACTTTTCATCAAATCATGATTACCTTCAGTAAGGACTATACTTTTCATCAAATCATGATTGCCTTCAGTAAGGACTATACTTTTCATAAAATCATGATTTCCTTCAGTAAGGACTATACTTTTCATCAAATCATGATTACCTTCAGTAAGGGCTATACTTTTCATCAAATCATGATTTCCTTCAGTAAGGACTATTATACTTTTCATCAAATCATGATTGCCTTCAGTAAGGACTATACTTTTCATCAAATCATGATTGCCTTCAGTAAGGACTATACTTTTCATCAAATCATGATTACCTTCAGTAAGGGCTATACCTTTCATCAAATCATGATTACCTTTAGTAAGGACTATACTTTTCATCAAATCATGATTACCTTCAGTAAGGACTATACTTTTCATCAAATCATGATTGCCTTCAGTAAGGACTATACTTTTCATAAAATCATGATTTCCTTCAGTAAGGACTATACTTTTCATCAAATCATGATTACCTTCAGTAAGGGCTATACTTTTCATCAAATCATGATTTCCTTCAGTAAGGACTATTATACTTTTCATCAAATCATGATTGCCTTCAGTAAGGACTATACTTTTCATCAAATCATGATTGCCTTCAGTAAGGACTATACTTTTCTTCAAATCATGATTCCCTTCAGTAAGGGCTATATTTTTCCTTAATCCAAAATCTAGCTTCCGTCTTAGCTGCTTCAGGATAGTATTTTCGTTGCATAGGTATGTTCTTTAATTTCACATTGTTCTGATTGTCCCAGCTGCTCAGTAATTGGGTACCGCCAAATATACAGGGATAACCATGAAGAGGACCAGTCTTAAACCTAAGTAAAAGTATTGCACTCTAACATGCTACATGTCACATATCCATGGATAAGCACCAACTGTATGAACTACAGGTAATTGGCTAAGAACAGGTTTTAGATTTAAGATTTGTGGTTCTGGTCTGCATACATGACCTTGTTCTTGGATTAATCCATAGAAATTATAACCTTGCTCTCATTGTTAAAATAGCTGAAAAATTGCTGATGTGATGTTAAACAACTTGTTACATATTATGCTTAAAATTAGTAGATTTGTTTTACTTTTTGTCTGTGATCTATCAAGAAAATATACTGTAAATACTCAATTCTTGAGAAATGTAAATTTAAAAAAAATTCTATGGTGATTTTCTACCTATAAATTATGCTTATCAAAAAGCATATTAGATATCAATTGAATTAAAAATGCATTGAAAAAAATTACTTACTTAATTATTACCTTTAAAATTATTAATATAAATTCATCAGGATTATAATATTTTTACACGGTTTACTGAATTTATAAATATTTCTTTATAAACTTTTTTTCATTATTTAGATTTTTTCAATTACATGTGATATTTAGACACACTGGAATTTGAAATTTGAAAAAGAAAGTGCATAAATTCTGGACAGTTTTTAGTATTTTAGTCTTTATCACCTTAAATTGTCTTATTTTAACAAAAATAACATATTATCTTTAAATAAATGTATTTTACAAAAGACTAATACAATCATATATATATATATATATATATATATATATATATATATATATATATATATATATATATATATATATATATATATATATATATATATATATATATATATTATTGGGTCACTGGGTACATACATATCTGTTTTTACACTGACATGTATAGATTCGATCTGATTTTTTTAAAGACAAAAAACATCTTATGACTAATTTCTGTGTAATTTTAATCAGTTTTTACTGTTATATTATCATAGTTATGCTGTAAGGGGTATATGTTCTGTGTGGGACTCCACATTACAGACAAGACTATATTGTATTCTGAAAACCTTGAAAGACAACACTCATAGAGCACCAATACATTCTCGATTTTTTTTTAATAATAGCTGTACCAGGGTAAACTTGTTAAATAATCTTGTTTTTGTAATTAATTTGGTTAGTATATATACCATAATTATTTTTTTTTAAAGTTTATAGGGAAAACCGAAATTAATTGAAACAGGTCTGTGTTCAAAGATATTAGGCAACTAGAATTTCAGAATTCAGTATTTTGTTACAAAAAAAAAATAATAAGAGAGCTTATACAAAGTATTATTTACAGGTTCTAAAAAATTAGGTGAAAAGTTTAACCACCTAATCATCAAAATTTATTTTTTCCCTACATGGACAAAAATAAGAAAGTTCCCAAATATTACATGCCCTGATATAAGGTGAATAGTTTAACAAGCCTCAAATAAAAAATCAATGTTTTCTACCCTGAAATTTATGAGAAATCTTACAAAGTGTAACAGATCCCTAAATTTGGTTAAAAAAAAACAAAAAAAAAAACTAACCTGCTATTAATAAATATTCAATGTTTGCTAAATAGCAATTAATGAGAAAGCTCACAAGATGTAATGGGTCTTCAAAATTTGCTGTAGAGTCTAAACCACTAAATATAAACATTCTGAATAGCAATTAATATATAGGCTTAAAAAATGTAACGGGTCTTAGAAATCTGGTAAAAAGTCTTATCCGCTGAATGTAAACATTCAGTGTTTTCTAACTAGCAAGTAATAAGAAAGCTTACAAAACAAAAACAAACAAAAAAAAAAAAAAAAACAACAACAACAAGAAAAAAAACAAAAAAAAAAAATAAAAACAAAATTCATGTAACTTTTAAAATTTAATGGAAGTTCAAAGAAAATGCAGCGACGGCTTTGGTCTGGATAAAAAGCTGTGAGCAACATTATTGATTGGAAATATTGATCTCAAATCATTATTGAGAATAATAATCAAAATTGTTCTACCTGAACAGTGTGAAAACAGGAAACCATGATAAAAGATAGTTATATCTGAGTGATCATGTTTATTACCATACATACAGTGTATTAGATTCATGGATTTTATCAGGCAATAATAAAGCTCGCCAACATCATATTGTAACTTAATGGTATAAAAGTTAATATTATGCTGTTGCTAGTACCTGAATTGCCTTCTCTGGAATTTTGAGTTTTTGCTGTCATCGATATTTTATAATGATTAACACATAAACACAGTATAAATGACAAGTTTACATGTTATTGTGTTTGGTTTATGTAGTTGCTGTAATAATATACTTTATCTTTGATCAAACACTGTATGCAGGATCAGTGTTTGTATGGAAACCAATAATCAACATTCAACATGATGTAAAATATCAATGAGTCAAGTTTCTGTAATACTCCTTGAGTTTACATCACATCAAATTATATCACATTACATCATATCACATACAGCCACATAACATTCATCATATCAGACCATATATCACATTAAAATACATCATGTCACACTGCATCACATCACATCATGTCAGTAAATTATATTACATCACATCTCATTCAATACATCAAATTACATTATATCAGACTCAAACAAGGCTTGCCTCGTTCTGGACCAGATATATTAGAAGTCTGGTTGAGATTTCCCTATCAGACACCACAAGTAGTGATTGATTCTATTTCTTGCACCACAAAATATACAAGTTCTATTAAAAATCAAAATTCAACATATGATGGAAGTGGCGTGTGAATACAAAAGACAGGAACAAGCAAGACGTCATAATTCATATTAACATTATGTCATATAAAAATGAATCTAATATGAAATAAACTTGTTATTGATTTAGAAAAAAAAGTTTTTAAAATTACATTTTAAATTTAAACTGTAGTATTACTTGTTCCGTTTATGTGTTTGTGCGAAGGTATGCCAGATTCTTGGGTTTAAGGCGGTTCTCAAAGTATCGATACACCTCTGATTTCATTGATAAATCTTCGCGGGAAAAAGAGGGTATAAGCTATTGAAATATCTTGCACCACTCTTTATATGGAAATTTCTATCTGGGGTGCAAGAATTAATACTTTTATAATTTGTAGTAGTAATTTGAGACACTCATTTGGTTTGTTGGCATACCACATATTACATACACATGTACCTCCAATGTTTGTGCATTATAAAACAGTATCTTATTATTCTTCATTTTCCATAAAATGATCTGGTAATATGTGAACTTGTCGCATATAAATTGGAAATAATTGTGCCACACCAGTGCTACTATTATTACACAGTACAGTGACGAAACCTGTTTTAATCCTTTCCAAATTCTTAAATAACAATTGTTCTGGTTTGGTTGGAGCACCATTTTATTCGAGAGTTTTTTTTTTTTTTTTTTGACATAAAGTCCTTGAATGACTTAGAAATAAATCATTTAAAGATACTTTGATTTAAAACATGTATTTGTATTTTTAGAGCAACAGAGTAACGTTAAAAATGGACGTATCATACACAGATCATTCACATGTCATTGGCAAGGGAGGTAACAATATAAAACGGGTTCATGCAGGAAACAGGATGTCACATACATTTTCCAGACTCAAACAGAGGCAATAATGTGCAAGAAAAAAGTAATCAGGTCAGTAAAAATAATTTAAGTGCCACAGTTAGTTAAGACTTTTGTCTATTTGTCTATCTTCAGTGTTTTATAAATTGGGAATTTTTATGTTAGTTAATACACATATATTTCTGAGTATTGTTATTTCATTTTTTTTCTCTTTTTTTTTTTGTCAGATAATAATCAGTACAAATTCAAATGAAATATACCAAAATAAAATATTTGTGAAAGGTATATTCATGAAATGGTACTCTTGTGAAGAAATGCAAAAATGAAACTAATGCCAAAATTTCCTGATTTACAGTTAGACATTTTAAATTTGCGATATTGTTTGTGAGATAAAGAGTTTCAATGTTTCATTTGTACCAATATTTTTAAGAAATATATTTAGATTATTGATCAAAAATGTTATGTACCTGATATTTCAGTTCATGTATTTCATTCAATCAGTCAATCAATCAATCAAACAATCGATCAATCAATCATTGATAAAATGCCTTTAAAAATCACAAGTGATGAAAAATTTATAGAAAAAAATTATACAGAAATTGACTACATATATATATTATTTTTGATATTTATTTTAGGTATCAATAGCAGGACAGCCTTTAGGTGTTGAGACTGCTAGAGCTCAGATTAGGGTAAGTAAAATAGCAACATAATTAATTATCTGTCTGTTTTAATTTATATACCATCAGCATTGGAGAACTGAAGATTTTGAAATTTACAAAAACTGTGTTAGCTTGTTATTTAATGTTCTTCAACTTACTATTAAAGTGTGTTTGATATCTGTCTCCTTGTCTGTCTGTCTGTCCATCTCTCTGTCTTGTCTTATCTGTCTTGACTGTCTGTCTGTCTGTGTGTCTGTCTGTCTTGTCTTGTCTGTCTGTATTATGTCTGTCTGTCCATTCCTCTGTCTTGTCTGTCTGTATTGTTTGTCTGTCTGTCTGCCCATCCCTCTGTCTGTCTGTCTTGTCTGTCTGTCTGTATCATGTGTGTCTGTCTGTCCACCCTCTGTCTGCCTTGTCTGTCTGTCTGTCTGTCTTGTTTTGTTTTGTTTAACAAACAGAAAGAGTATAAAGCAAATAATATTAAAATTATTCCATAGGCTAGCAAAAATTTTGCTGTTTTGTAAAATATAGAAGTACATTCAAGATTGGTTCAGGTCTAGTTCATTTGGACAGCCATGGCACCTCTTTAATGCTCAGCATCAAAACATTATCCTTGGTGGCAAAGTGGTCTGAATCATTTACTTATGAATCAAGCTATTATCCTATTATCCCTATTTAAGGATCCAATTAGGGCATCCTAGTGTGAGAAAATTTTGTTTGTCACAGGTCAGTGGTTTTCCCCCCAGGAAGTACAATTTTCATCCACCTCTTTCAGGCCTGACAGCTACATCATTTAAACTCAAGATATTTGACTGGCTTCAAACTCTGTTTTAAGCATAAATCATTATCCTAACATGTTTGTGTTAATTTTAAATTTTTGAAAATCATAATGTTTAGAGGGAAATATTAGTGAATGTTTGCACTGCATGATATTGGAACATAATGTTGCATATTTTTATTAACAATTGCCATTCTACGCTAATGTCAATAAATTGAATAAAATCTATTTTATTTGGTTTGTTTCAGGAGCTTTTGCCACTAGTGTTTATGTTTGAGCTGCCAATAACTGGAAGGTTACAGCCCCTGCCTGATGCCTCATCGCCCAGTATACAACAATTACAACAGCAGTATAACATAAGTATAAGTTTCCGACAACGACCAAGGGTATACGTAGCAACCGTGATAGTACGAGGGTCAGTGTGCAATGCTAAATCTGTTAAAGAAGGAACAGCAAGGTTAATGGAGCACCTTACAGGAAATGTTGGGGTAGGTACATGTTGAAGAACAAGAAGAAGTGATACGGTATATTGTTTTATTCATTTCAAATTGTTTCACTTATACTGATGTGGCTAGAACTTAAGGTTCCTGAAGAAAAACCTACTCACAAAAAAAGACTGACATTTTACAAATGATCTGCATTGAGTTAACTTCAATTCTTTCCATGTCAGAAGGTGCATAAGGTCTCTACATTGGTTCTCCAACCTGCTCTATCCTTTGTTGTTGTTTATGCTATATTCCAGTCCCCTATCCCTTCCTTTTGATGGTCCTACATCATGTTGTCTTTGGCCATCCTCTTGCTCTCTAGTGCCCATTCCAGAGCTGTTATACATCAATATATCCTTCTCATCTATTTAGTATGTGGCCTATCCAATTCCAATCCCATCTGTTTGCTCCAAATTAAAACCCCAGTTTGAAATTGTGTTCTTTCTCAATATTCAAGATTCAAATAACTGCTACATTGCTTTCTTGTTTTCTTCTGCAGATTATACAAACTGTTTGAAAATATGTCAATAACATGGTCCAAAATATGTTTCTGGTTTAAAAATATTTTCGGTTTACAGACTCCTATGCCAGTTAGCATGCAGTTGGAGATTGCCCCACAACATCATTTGTTTATTATCGGTCGAGGTATGATGAACATTAAACAAATTATGCAGAGAACAGGGGCCAGCATCCATTTTCCAGATCCTAACACATCAACGTCACAAAAGAAATTAGGAACTGTCTATATAACGGGCAGTATTGAAAGTGTTTTCCAAGCAAGACAGCATCTGATTGTAAGTATATACTAGTATACTAATTCTGGACTGGGGATTATTTATATTACTGCAGGTGAAGTAATGTGGACAGAAGCCCTTGTTAAAAAAACCCAACTTACACAGCAATGAAATGAAATTTCTGGAAAAGCCGTCAAATAAAATAAACTCTTGATACAGCTTTGCACTTGTGATGTTAAATTTCTATCTGCTATTTACCTCATGAAAAAAAATTAGAAGGGAACATTTTACTTATATTATATCTTATTGACTTAAGTATTGGCACTGTCATCTAGTTTTAAGGCTTTTCGTAAAAGTTTTTAAGAGGAAAATCTTTTAGGTTTTTGCTGTGACAGTGTTTCTTGTTATTTTGGGCCAGGGCAATTACTCCTTGATTGAAAAATGGCCCATGTTTTTTTTTTTCAAAACCAATTTGCTTATCTTTCCTTTTCACTGTTTTTGGTTTTGATATGTATTTATTATAACTCAGCTCATTTGAAAGGTTGGTAAATTGTAGACTTTTACTTTTGTAATTTAAAAAAAAAATTCACAGACATCAAAGCTTTTTTTAATTGTTACATAAATCTCTTCTTTTCTATGGCCCTGAGTGGTTTTTAAAAATTAACCCATCAATTTTATTTGATTATGTCAACTTGACTTCAAAAGAAACAAAAACATTCTAAGGCACTGCCTTGACTAGATGTGTTGGTAAGCTACATTGTTTTTCTGACAACTTCTCTGATGTACAGTTTTATTTTGTCTGGTAAAGCATGTTTTCTTTGTTGTGTCATATTTATTCAATTTCCTATTGACAGACATGATGACACCTTTATATGCAGAATTCCCAAGTATAACTTCCTGTATTTTAGCTAATTAGCCCAGTTTTAGATTGGTAATAGGCTCGTTAGACTGTAAACTGCATTGTAACATGCAATACACATAAGCTTTAATTAGTATCAGTATTGACATAGGAAACTTCAGATTATTGATAATCTGTAGCTAACCGTATCAATGTTAAATATCAAACAACATCAAAGTATCATTACCAAGATTGTAAAATTTGTTTTATTGAACAAAGGAATGTGTTTTATATAATGAGAAAAAAAGATTGAAAAGAAAAAAACTGTCATGGTCAAAGATTTTGATTTGATTGGATATTTATTTAAAATGCTGATGTCATTTATTGACATTTAGACCCAGGCTAAGGCATTAAGAAAATTTTACAAACAAAATTGTCACACAACAGTTAAATTTTGTTATCTCGAACACCACAGGGAAATAAAAAAAGTTTAACTTGTCCAAAGTTTGAGATAAGCAGAGTTATGAATGACAGTCATAGTTATTTATATTCCATCAGAAAATTCTTTGTATATGCTAAGTCAAGAATTTACAAATAACAAAAAGCCTAGGGGTCAGTTTTAGTTTAAAATCATTTGATTCTGATACAAATGTGCCAAGCTACCCACTGTTGTTTATTTAAAATTCTATCAATTTTTTTTTTAAATCCATTGGGCTTTGTCAGAAGTCTAGCAGTTTTTAGTCTTTGGCCTGTCAGTTAACAACCTATGTTGTTGTTTATCAAATTCATATGACCTTAAATATGTGTGTGTGTGTGTGTGTGTGTGTGTGTGTGTGTGTGTGTGTGTGTGTGTGTGTGTGTGTGATCGATTAAGCTTTGAATGGTATAAACAATATATAGTTTAATCACTGTGTATACATCTTAGAAATCACAGGTGGAATGGCCTCTCACAATAACAAATTATTATTTAGTAATTAAATATAAAAATGAAATACTTTTGTATTTTACATTGTAGGGATGTTTACCATTAGTATTGATGTTTGATGTCAAGGATGGCATTGATATGGATCAAGGTTAGTTTACTCACCATTCTTCATTTTGATAACTTACAGCAACCTTCAGAATTGTCTACATGGTCTACATGAGCAAGTGATTGTAACATTCACTAGTTCACATATCATTTCAAGAGTTCAAAATTACATGCAAAACGAAACATTTAATTGACATTTGTTTACTTTTAAAATGGCACTAAAAGTCTAAATCTAAAGTTCTTACTAGGTAGCTAAGTGATTAAAAGCACATTCTAATGAATCTAGATTGTAGGCATTGTGATTAAAAATTTCATGCTCAAAAATAATAACATTAAAAGAAATTTTTATATTTGGAAAAAAAAGCTTTAAAATACTAAATATGAAGTGCTTACTCTATAGCAGAGTAGTTGAATACACAAATTAAAAAAAAAAAAAAAATGCCTGTAGGTAGGCAGATCCTAAAATAACAGTATTTCATCAGCCAAAAGTTTTACATTTTCTCTGGATTTCTCCAGAAATGAATAGGATAATAGAAAAAAATACACAAACCTTCAGCAAGTGAACTTTCTCATGCTAAGATCTGACCATTTGTGATTATATTCTAGGTGTGAGAGGCTGTAATACATTCTTATATTATTTCAGCTGACATTATTGCGTGTAGAGGTTTTGTGACTTTTTTTTCAATACTAGTATTCCCCTCAATAAAAGGGATTATTTCAATATGGCATTGATTTAATTTATGCAGTTTTGGGTTTAAACCCTTTATAAATATTTTAGTGTTTGGACTTCTTTTACTGTTAAATATTTTTAAATCTTTCAGAATGATAATCAGTATTGTTAAATATTATAACTGATGATCACCTGTGGTATTAATAACTTCTTCTGTGTATTTGCAGGAAAAATTACTCAATTAATGGAACAGTTAGATGTTTTCATTAGTGTAAAACCAAAACCAAAGCAACCAAGCAAGGTTCTCTCTCTCTCTCTCTCTCTCTCTCTCTCTCTCTCTCTCTCTCTCTCTCTCTCTCTCTCTCTCTCTCTCTCTCTCTCAAATGAAAAAATTGTAAGTTCATTGTATTGATAGAAACATAACAGGGGCCCCTCAAAAACTTATAATTTTGCTTTCTTGTTGTTGCATTTAGAGTATCAGTTGGTTTACCCTGTGTCAGGGTAATATGACTGGTGTGTTTGTCTGCTAGGTAATAACTTGGTGAGTTAGGGTAGGTAATAACTCAATGAGTCAGGGTACCTTAATAAATCAATCACCCTGAGTGCATGCTAGTACAAGGCAGATTATAATACACACTTGCACATCTCGGAGACTTACATAAACTTGTTCTTAGATTAATCCTTAGAGATTAATAAACCTGGTCTTATTATGTAGAGGTGAAATTTTTTTGATGTGATGTTGAACAACATTACAACCTACTAACCAACACCAGACACTTTAAATGTTATAAGGAGTGTCAGATGCACCTTATTATACCAACTTATTTAGGATTAGATTGGTTTGGATCAACGGTGTTTTACGCCCCAGTCAAAAATCTTTAACTTATATTGTGATCATTGGTTCTTGAATGATAGAAGAAATTGGAATGCCTGGTGGGTGAAAGTCACCTACCTTCTGCAAGCAAATGGACAAACTTTCTCACACCTAGGATCTGCCCGAGTTGGATTCGAACCTAAGCAATGAGGGGCAGTGTGATCCATAAGCATTTGCTTTAGACCACTCAGCCCCTACTCTCTTTAGGGTTTTTATTATGATAATTTTTATATTACAGTCTGTGATTGTAAAAAGTATTGAAAGAAATGCACCCAACATGTTTTTGGCACGCCTGGCATTACTAGGAGTGCAGAACATTGAGAAGAATTTCCAGGCTCAAGAAGCAACATTAGCCCCTAATAATGGATTAGGATTATCTGCACTGGGTAAGTAAATTTGTATCTTATTATAGATTTTTTCAGCTGGATTTGTGTGTTTTAAGGCTTGTCAATGTTATTTTGCTGATATTGATGTGGTCACTTTAAATAGTTTATGAATGATGAAGAAATCAGGAGTCAATCATGAGAAAAAAAAGTTTCTAATACATATGCCTCTTGTTGGAACTCTAGGTTGTGAGAGTCCATAATACAAAGCTCATTTACAAAACTGAAGTGCCCTTTATATTTAAATTTCTTTTGTTTTAACTGTGTAATCACAGGCTATCACATGACAACATTTAAAAAATACTTTTGTAAAAAAGTTGGGTTTTTTTTACACTCGCAGAAATTGTAAATCTATATAAGAAAAATGTGTCAATTATTAAATATTATGACATTTCAATCATCTTCTCATTTATAACACATTGTTTTTATCTCAGAATAAAAATAAGTTGAAAGGAACAAACCATTTTTCTATATAAAAAACACTTTTAAAAAACCCAGGTTTCCACCATTTATAATATTAAATCATTGAGTATTAGCACTTATAACATAAACTCTTAGAATGAAGCCACCTTTTACATTAACTCGTCGTGTACAGCCACCTAAAACATAAACTATTTGAGTACTGCCCACTATAACATAACTCATCAAGTATAGCCACCTAAAACATAAACTCATTGAGCACAGCCACCTATAACATAAAATCATAGAATGAAGCCACCTTTAACATTAACTCATCAAGTACAGCCACCTATAACATGAACTCATCAAGTACTGGCATCTTTAACATGAACTCATCAAGTACAGGTATCTTTAATATAAACTCATCGAGTACAGCCACCTTTAACACTAACTAATCAAGTACAAGCAACTATAACATTAACACATCAAGTACAGGCATCTTTCATATGAACTCATCATGTACAGCTACATATAACATAAACTCATTGAGTACAGGCAACTATAACATTAACTCATCAAGTACAGGTATCTTTAATATGAACTTATCGATTACAGCCACCTATAACATAAACTCATTGAGTACAGTCACCTTTTACATAAACTCAATGAGTTCTGCCCTCTTTAACATAAACTCATCATGTATAGCCACCTATAACATAAACTCATCATGTACATGTATAGCCACCTCAGGGCTCAGGAAAACTTTGACTGAGGTGTCGGACATTTTTTCAAAGCAACGGTACCACCGACGATGCAGTGAAAAAAGCAAAAAAAAAAAATAAAAATAAAAATAAAAAAAAAATTTAAAAAATGTTGTTACTGACTTTGTATTTTAAAAAGATTTTTAATATCAATATACAAATCAATATACAAGTTTTTAAAAAGGGGTGTTTACGAAGTTATTTAAATATATAAGGTCAGACTTATATGTCCACATTAATGTTGATTTTGAACTGTCGGCATTGACGACACATGGTTTGACGGCCATCTTTGTTTATTGACAATCGCGCATTTTCGTTTTCCCGAAGTTACACGAACTTTACTGAACCTCATTTTGAGACCTGTTTGATTTTATTTAGACTTTTCAAAATTATTTATTTATAACTAAACAGTTTGCCAAGACCGTACTATGCGCACTGTATTATTATTTAACATCCCGCGTGGAACCTCTTTGAAATAGTCCGACGACCATGACCTTCAGTTAACAGGTACTCGTGTTTATGGCTTCCGTTTGTCAAGCGATGTGATTACTTAATAAACAACTTATCAACAAAAGTAATTGTGATTCGGACGATGAAACAAAAGGAACAGATTGAGACCATGGATTTTAACTGAATAATAAACAAAAGCCTAATTATAAGATCTGTATTATTTATTGAAAATGACTGACAGGTGATCGATAAAATACTCGAGTAAAATAATGACCGATAAACATATTTATTTACGTGTCCGATTAACTGAATTCTATTTTTAACTTAAAATGTCCGACAAGCTATATTTCACATCGGACAAAAATATTTTTTGTCGGACATGTCCGGCAAATATGACCGTTTCTGGACCCCTGAGCCACCTATAACATAAACTCATCATGTACATGTATAGCCACCTATAACATAAACTCATTGAGTACTTCCACCTAATATATAAGCTCATTTAGTACTGCCACCTGCAATATAAACTCATTCAGTACCTTACAGGTTGATGGATCTCTCTACAATGATTACATAATTAACCAGTATGTTACTAAAAGTATCTATGATAAGAAATTAAACATGAGCAATGATCTGCACATTAAAGTACTCATTTACACCAATTTTACTGTAACTTGATTTAACAAAGAAAGGCATTTAGAATCTATTAAGATAATTACCCATCAGTTTAAAAAAAAATACAAGAGAAAAAAGGAAAAAAAAATTCAGTCCATTATCTGTTTGATAAACCATACATCCTATGTCAGATATTTATTTCTGTTGTGTATGCATTTTAAAATGAAATCTGTTTCCATCCATTTAATTGAGAAGATTCCTAAACTCCAAAAAATGTAGAAATTGATGTATTTTGTGACATTTATTGGGCATATGTGTTTTATAAATGGGCATGGCAAAATAAGTTGTAAAATTTTATCCATTAGACAAAACAAAAAAATTCTCAACTTGGCATAATTGCCCATTTTGTTTTTTTTTAAATTAGAGAAGTACCTATGTAAACAGATGGTATGCAGATTTCTAATATTGTTATTGATATAAAGTTAGGTAATGCTAGTGCATTAGTACTAAGTTGTTGAAAACATATTACAACCAAATTAAATAACAGTTATTAATTTGCCAAGTTTTACTAATATTTTTAAAAATATAGATCACGTAAAAGTTATTTTTCACAGAAATTTAGAAAAGATTATGTTATTTCTTACCATGACTAGGAAAGGAGTGTAGTAATATGTTGTACACCTTTAAAGAATTTTTCACTTATATTAAGGCATTAAGTTTGGGAATGGTCAAGGAAACCAGAGTACCTATGGAAAACCATTGACCTTTAGTAAGCAAATTGACAGACTTTCTCATACTCTGATCTTTCAGAAGTTGAATCCTTATTGTGTGGTAAGATTGTTGTAATAAATAGTATGATCTTTAGACTTCTTGGCCTCTGCTGTCCCTGACAGGGAAAGAACAAAATAGACACAATGATAACCATCAAAAGAATATCAATTTCTTTATTGACAAAACAAGACAAATAATGCATGGTCAAAATTACTGTAACATTTTTCTTCACTGATTGGACATTCCATAAAATCCTTGAAATCTTGTATTTTTTTTCATACTTTGGATAATTAGATCTAACTCCTGACTTTATAGAAGAATTCAATTTTGCTTACTTGTATATGGTTTTAACTGTTGAGATTTGAACAATTCAGTTCGATACCTGTAATTCAAGCTCTGTTCTGATAACGGTAATACAATTTAAAGTTGAATGAATTTTCATGTAAAATCGAAATGTTAATTTTTTTTTAACCCATTGATTTTGTGTGGTCTATCTAGGGGATATACTGATGAAAGTTGCTATCTGTTAGAAGTATTTCAGCATGATTGATGTATTCAACATGATTGGAAATGAAAACGATTTCTTTTGGCCATGTGTGTGTACTATTGAAATAAATAGTTACAATCAAAATCACATTTTGTATTTAGATGTTTCTGACCATTTGTTTAGAATTTATCACAATGATTGTCACATGATTGTCACATGGTTCTCACATGATTTGACATTGATTACAATGTAGATTTCATAATTATATTTTATATTTAGAATGTACAGTGTTTCAGAATTCAGCTTATTAAAAGTCCAAATAAATGTCAATTCATGTTTAACTCCCTGTTAAAAAAATCTAGTAAACTTTTACCTTTTTTTTTTTTTATTAAAGTAATATTGACAAAATGTAGCAGTAAAATCAGTATTCAAAATATATCCTAGGTAGACCATTACGGTAACTTATTATTTATTACAAAAATAGAAATAAAGTAGAAAATAGGTAAATATGAAATAAATTGAGCATTAAAAATTTATCAGTTTAAAAAAAAAGGCTGTGTCTTCGATTTAAAAAATCATTACATAAAGAGAAAAGAAACCATTAAAAAACCCTAAAAATAGTCAATACAGTTTTCTTAAAAAATAAAATCAATAGCTAAAACATAACATGACTGACAAAGTTTAAATTGAAAAGATAGAAAAAAAGGAATACTGGGTCTAAAATTGATAATAAATAAAACATTGTAATTAAAACATGTATATCAGATTACAAAGGGGAATATCTATTAAGGCAATATTGAAATAAAACAGAAAGCCAAAGGAATACAAACAACTGGCAGAACAAAATATTTTTGTATGTGGTGGTTATAAAAAATTGAATATAATTTTACTCGATAATAGTTTTGACAGATGTTGAAGAACCTTGTAGATTTTTTTTAAACAGTTGAATAAAGTGGAAGATTGTGTAGAAATTTGGCTTTGTTACAAAGATATTATAAATACAACACAACAAGTTTTTATTTAGGGCCCATAGAAAAAATCCTTATCTGTTAGGCTTGTACATCAAGGGACGTATACTGCCAGGATTTTATCATGAATTATTTAAAATGAGGAAAAATTACACAAAACTGATGTTTCTTCATTTAAAACCTTGTATTGATTTTAGGATAATATTCCAAACTTTCTCCATTAATTATTGTAGTTCATCTGCTAAAAAATACTACTGTAACAATGGTTTATATCGTACAAATGAATATAGCTTTAGGATCCAATATTTATTTATTTATTTATTTATTTATTTATTTATTTATTTATTTATTTATTTATTTATTCATTCATTCATTCTTTGCAGAAAAAAATTTACCATTGTTATGAAAAGTGTTATTTAAAAATGTAATACTTTTAATAAATTTTAATTAATTGACTTTCATATGAAAGAAATCAATATATTGACATTGTAAATATTTTTGACAATGCACTTTGAGCATCAAATGTTGTTTGGCAATATTATTTACTGTATATATTTATAATAGCGTGTATTATATTTGGTGCTTCTGAGGATCTCAAACATTTAGCATGTATTAATATTGGCGCTATAATTGTTTCCCCTTAGAAAGGTGAGATAAAATTAATGTTGAAGTGTATTTAGATGGACAGAAATTAATTTAATGCCAAAAGTGTGAATATAATACACTGCCAAAATACAGTAATTGATTAAATACGATGATAGCACTATTTGATCTTTGGTGCCACAGATCATAAGCCCTCTCACTGCCTTGGTTTGAATCCCGCCTTAGGCAGGTCCTAGTGTGCTAAAATTTTCCATTCGCTGTTCAAAGGTTGGTAGTTTTTTTCTCAGTAACTTCTTTTATTTTCCACATCCTGTAGCTTAAGATCTTGAAAAATAAATGGAAGAATTTTGTCTGTGGCATAAAACATCACTGCTTTACTCTGCTTAACTGTGCTAAAAAAAAAACATAAATTATCATATCATATCAACTTATTAATAATCAAAGTTTATTAGCCAAGACTTTCAAAACCTTTCAGATTTTTGGGGGGGAATTTGAACCTAACTAAGAGAGACAATTTGATCTTTTAAGTCTCCCTTAGTCTCAATTCTTTACCCCTTGTACAAAAGGAGCTCATATCAGACCCAGTTTAAACATGAGCATTGGAGGAAATGATGTGCAGGCAAACTAGACTTTTCTTTTGGTAGCTCTTGTTATGAAAGTATGTTTTATGAATTGAAGTGTGACTTACAATGTAAGTAAATAGTCTATTTTTATCTGCAATAAATACATCAAGTAGGTCTTTTAACAAACACTTGTAGTGATAGAACAGTTGTTATAAACTGTTGATGAATGTATAACTAAAGTTGTGTGGATTACTGTACTAAAGGATGTAAACAAACAAGCCAGTAAAATCATCTCAATGGCTGTATTATATATTATATATTTACTGTATAAATCTAGATTTATTATGATGAGGTTACATAACACATGATCCTGCTGTTTGTATATTATTTATGTTTAAAAAGTAGATTCTGTATTACTTTATGTTCACCTTTATATAAAAAAAAAAAAATTAGGAAAAATAGAAAAAAATAAAAAAGGGCAGCAGCTTGTCTGTTCTGTTAATACTGTATCAAATAAATAAATCTTTGGTAAAAGGTGTGTGTTTTTTTTTTTTGTTTTTTTTTTTTTGTTTTTTTTTTTTTTGTTTTTTTTTTTGTTTTTTTTTTTTTTTTTTTGATAGACTAAATGTGCAGGCTAGTTTTCTGTTTACATATCTTGACTTTTATGAAAATATGGGGCCCCACATGTGGGTGGTCGGTAATAGATCTGTTTAATGGATTATAATCCCCACTTACAACCTTTAAAGGTTTAAATCCTTACCTGTCAGACAAAATTGGTTAGCATCTTGGTACTGAAGCTTCCTCCACCATTCTTAAACTTCAAATAACAAGCCATATACGAGTGAAATAATCTTTACACCATTTTACCAACCCAGCCCACTTAATCTTATCAAGGTAGCATTTGTTAATGACTGCATGATTGTTATTTAATATTGTGTGGTGGCATCTGCTTTCAGTTTAATGTGTTTAAAAAAAGTTCTGAAAGCTAAATAGACTATATTTTCATCTACATTTTGATAGGGATGTTGATATACGGTAAAATCACAAATATTCGTGGAGGGGATTGGATTTTGCTTGTTTGTGGGTTAGTGAAAACCACGAAACTAAATGTCATTGAAAATTTTAATTACCATTCCTCACATTGGATTTATTTTCACAAAACTTAATTCCAGGAATTTTTCTCCCAACATAATATTTAAAATGGAAAAACCAACGAATTTTATTGATTCTGCAGTATTTTGGCACTATATATAAAATCGTCATTACACATTTATGTGATCTATATCAGATGTCTAGATGCTCCCTAGCTATTCAAGTAAAATAGAATTTTATAAGCCAATATTCGAAAGTTGTTTATTTTTCTGGATTTTTTTTGATTTTCTAAAAATATATTTTTTTAAAAATAGATATCTTCTTACCATGATCTGTGACATTCATTTTCTAAAATTTCATTTCTTTTAGCTGTAAATAAACAGAATCCTCTGACCAGTTGGTCAGTGTTTTACGATGGTAATTATGAGCTTGGAGCATGCGCACGGATGTACGGAAAAACTTTAGAATCGAAGGTGAAACATGACAGATTGCATTAATTGTCCTTCATTAATATCGATGTATTTGAAATGGTGTAGTGTATCCCTTACTAAGTCACAAATGACAAATTCAACGAAGTTATGTGTTTAATTTATCGTATTTCACCATTTTGAAAGTTGTGTTTAAATGACCCGGGTTTTGATGACGTAACCATGTTCTAATATTAGATCTCAAATGCTGCATCTCGCTGGGTAAATACTGTAATTTCTGTATTTGTTCGAGCTTTTATTGTTGAACCAAATGTAACATTGTTCATTCGGAACATCATTAATTAGATTAGCAACGTTTTAATTTTTTCTTTGGAAAACTTAATGCAGCTTTAATACTCCATAGACAAAACAGAAAGACTTCAAGAAGTATCATTGTATTCTGACACAGGATCTATAGGACTAACAGAAATGTACAACATGATGGGGGCTAATGAACTGTAAATTGGGAATTTATTCTTTCAAAATAAAACTACCGTAAAAGTTATTTGATAAATAATTAGTTTTATTTAAAATATCTGTATCTTTCTGTGAAATTTTCACACCTCAGGGTTGATAAAGGTTTTTATCTTTCTTCGCTCTAACTAAGGTTATGTTGACATAGTGTTGTGTTGTTTCGGAATATGTTAGATACAGTTGGCGAAGCAAAACTTATTTTAAAACCCTTAATTTTGTATTTCTTTTTCAGGATTTTTGAGTCAAAATTTGCTGACAATAAATACAGGAAATTCTTTGATGATGCTGAATGGTCATAGAAGTCCTAATACACCACAACAAAACAGTCCAAATTGTTCAAGTCCCAATAATTGGGTATCCCCACCTCCAGGTAATAAAAAAGCTTAGCACAGATGATAACATATTGTAATGACAATGTGAAAAAAATAGGCAAACATTCACAAGCTGAATCTCTTAATTTCAGAATTTTTCAAAAAAAAAATTAATTAAAATTGACACAATATTACAGGTTTATTTAAGTATAAGGCTTGCAGATTAGCTTTGTATAAGCTTGAATAAACATCTGTGTAAGAATTTTTTAGGATGAGACCTAAACTCATTTTAAAGATTTTTTTATGTTTAAATGCTAAACTGCATTTTAGTTATGGAGCATTAGTTTAGCAAGGCAAAGTCAATATGAATAAGGTCAAGCAAACTGTTTCATAGCTCAAGATGAGACCTAGTAGAGTGGAGTGGAGTAATGGTGTTTTACGCCCCAGTCAAGATTCTTTCACTTATTTCGAGGCAGTCAGTTCTGGGATGGCTGGAGGAAACCGGAGTACACAGAGAAAACCACCGACCTTCGGCACGTGAACTGACAAACTTTCTCACACTAGAATCTCCCAAGTGGGATTCGAACCCAGGTGGTGAGAGGCACTGTGATCCGTAAGCATGCGCTTTAGACCACTCGGCCACCGAGGCCCCTAGGCCTAGTAGAAAATATATGAATAATATGTTTTTTTAGTACACTAAATTGCACCTAATGCTGTGATGATTAAATGGTAAATAAATCCCCCATATTTCCATAATTGCTTTTGAAGTTATTTTGCAACTTCACAAATAGCATATGACATATCAGTCTAAGAAATTCTGATCTGACTGGGTTGTAAGGGAGGTAATGCTAATTTTTCAGTTCAGTAATACAAAAGACATTGAGGGTTGTCATTCTTGAATGTCTGGAGAGTCAATCCACTGAAAATCTGTCAGTATAAAACATTTTTTAAATAAATATGGTTTTGACATGGCGCAATAATGTAATATTGCTTACTAATTTCACAGGTACTTTTCTACACTCATATCAAGGTTTAACATAGTATTTTCTTCCAAAATACAAACTAAGGTAAAAAAAATTGCTTATTACTTAAACATTCCAAACCACTTAAAATTACAGATGTCTATTTTTACAGCTTTGGTATCACATTATGATTTAGAAAATAATTTATTTTTTTTTTTAAAAATGTGGTTTCCAGTTTTTTGTTTTTTTAATGAATACCATTACACATTCAAACTTGAAATAAAGACCACCCTTGAGATTTTATAAATGTGATATTTATAGAAGATTGTCTATATTTAGTGGTTATCTATTGGTTGAATTTAAAGTATTAAATGAACCATAAAATGCTGCATTTTGCAGACAGTTACCGGTAGTCAATAATTATAGACAATCACTGTTTCAGGATTTACCATTGCAGTAGCACAGTTGGTAGAGTGCTCCCTCCCTAAGTGGTAGTTGTGGGTTCGAACCTGGACAGGGTCTGACCCAAGACTTGAAAGTGGGAAGCTTGCTCCCTAATTGGGTGTTGTGGGTTGAACCTGGACCGGGTATGACCCCAGACTTGAAAGTGGGAAGCTTGCTCCCTAATTGGGTGTTGTGGGTTGAACCTGGACCGGGTATGACCCCAGACTTGAAAGTGGGAAGCTTGCTCCCTAATTGGGTGTTGTGGGTTGAACCTGGACCGGGTATGACCCCAGACTTGAAAGTGGGAAGCTTGCTCCCTAATTGGGTGTTGTGGGTTCGAACCTGGACCGGGTATGACCCCAGACTTGAAAGTGGGAAGCTTGCTCCCTAATTGGGTGTTGTGGGTTGAACCTGGACCGGGTATGACCCCAGACTTGAAAGTGGGAAGCTTGCTCCCTAATTGGGTGTTGTGGGTTGAACCTGGACCGGGTATGACCCCAGACTTGAAAGTGGGAAGCTTGCTCCCTAATTGGGTGTTGTGGGTTGAACCTGGACCGGGTATGACCCCAGACTTGAAAGTGGGAAGCTTGCTCCCTAATTGGGTGTTGTGGGTTGAACCGGACCGGGTATGACCCCAGACTTGAAAGTGGGAAGCTTGCTCCCTAATTGGGTGTTGTGGGTTCGAACCTGGACCGGGTATGACCCCAGACTTGAAAGTGGGTAGTGACTGTTCTTTTGTCAAGCACCTTGCATTAAAAAATGAAAGTCATGGTTCTTTCAGGTTGGGAATTAAAAATAAACAAGGTCTTGTGTCATGGTAGGCAGTGGAACGATAAAGAACCCTGGATGTATAATGCCATCAGTGCAACACACTGGCAAAATTTCTGCACTTTCACCTATAGGTGACAACATTTCAATATAAGTGAAATATTCTTGACTGGGACGTTACACACCATTATTCAACTCAACTCTGTATTGGGATTTACTGTTATCAAACCAATACACAAATAAAGTAAAACCTTGTTTTAATGTCTCTTAATGATTTTTGCCATTTTGCTTATTTAGAACTACACAGTGTTTAGAACTCCCAGAACATATTTCTTTAATGTCTTTTCATTATTAGTCTTCCTCAATTTAACACCAAACTTTCGTATTTTACAAGAATATGACTGAAAAAATGGTGGCATTGAATCAAATTTTTACTGTTTTGTAAAAATAAAAGTGTACCGTACCTTATAAAGAGGCAGCATATTTTAAATGTTAGTCATAAATGAATTTTTAATTATTAATAGGGTTATATAGTCCAATGATGATAATGAATCCAGGATCAAGCAATTCCGTCCAAAATCAACTTGAAATGTTGAGTAATGGCTTACAGAAAGAACTCAGTCAAAACAGTGCATTCATCTTACAGTCACAGCTAGATCACAGTATGTAATTGTATTATTTTATTAAATATTCTCAAGATTAACATTGCATTTTTTCTTCATCAGAAAAATTCAGAGACAATCATTCTGGTGTTGCCTTTACCAGCATCAAGTGTCTGGTCAACATTTTCATTGCTGACAAGATGGCACATTAATTACTATGACCTAAGAATTTAAAGAAAACTTATTATTTTTATTTTTTATTTTGAAAGAAAAATATATTAACAGTATCAAACATTTCTCCTGGTAACATAACCTACTCCTTAGGATGGTTATTTTAATTTTTCAAGTTTTTTTTTATATATCTGTGTTAGGTAAATAAAAAAAATGTTAGTTTAAAAGCAATTTTTTAATTTTTTTTTTTTTTTTTTCTATTTTAGCTACATTACACTTGTAGAAAAAATACTGTAATAGTTATCTCCCTTAGATTGCTAAGTTTCATGACTAAACAGGTCATCATGAAATCAGTTTTAAGAATACATTTAATGAAATACTAGTAATAATTTTCAGCAAAATAGGACTAGTTATCACTAAAAACAAATTTAGTTTACACCCTTGTTGGTAAAAGTTTTTTGTTTTTTTTTTAGTTACGGGGATGCAGTAAATTACATAAAAAGATCTTTTTCCTTGCTAGTAAAGGAATTGAAAATGTGTATAATTATACCAGAAAGTTAGCTATGTAATGTCAAAATTAGCTTAAAGTTTGTTTTTTTAAATCAAGTTTGAAAAACATCTTTGTAAATTACATTGGTTTTTAAAATACACTAATTTTTATGGTAGTAGCTATTACGGTACATATTTTACCTTTCAAGAATAGACAGTCACAAATTGCCATAGGAATCTGATCCTGTATCTTTAAAAAAATTTTATCTGGATTTTAAAACTAGAACCCAAATTTCATGTTATTATTGTGGTTAGTTATGTCAAAAGATAAATTGTTCATAAAATATGACAAAATATAACAGTATCCTATTGAAGTAATTGTTCATTTACGGGGAAATTTACATGATGAGACTTTAAGACATCATTGTATACATGAACTTAGATGTTATTCCACTTCCGTTCAATATTGTAATCTTATATTTGTTGTTTACAGTTACAAATAACACACAGAGTGAAACAAATAGTCCATCCAGAAGTCCATGTGATAGTCCGGGACTTGGTAGAAGCTCATCTGCAGGTAAAAGAAAACTTTCACATATAATAGATAAAGTTGGATAATTTGACTTGAATTATGTATTATAGTGCTGAAAATGTATGTGTCATTAAACTTTTTTTCAGCTGTGTTTAACTCATGATTTTTATTATACCCTACCATACATAGTTGCTAGGAATGATTTGATTCTCTATGTTTGACAGGCATGTTTCCCTTTGTTTGTTTTCTGGTGTTTTTTAGAAATGGATGAAAGATCATAAGATTTTTCTTTTAGAAATACTTTGTATAATTTTTTGGTATTTTAAATTGCTGGTAATTTTCTGTTTCCACTAAAATCAAGTAAGTGAAAAATACCAAACTGAATTGAAGTAAGTTGGATTTCCTATGAAAGTTTTGCATGATTCACTGTCAACAAACAACAGTAATTAATAGATGTCCATTTTAACTATATGAAAGAAATACATCAGGTTAATGGACAGAATGACCATAGCTGTGTAGATACATCACTGCAAGTTAATAATTAGTTGCCTGGAGGAATGCACTAGCCATTTACCTGAATGAACATTTAAATTTTAATCTATAAACTGACAAAAAATTGAAAAATTTAAAAGAATAAATAAATACAAAAAATATTGTAAATTAAACAATTTTTGCATCATAATATTCATGCCAAATACCAATTTGCTAAAAAGTGTTAATTTAAATTAATTGACTTCCTAAAATTTAAAAGAAAAGAAAAGAAAAGAAAGTAAGGAAGAAGAAAAACTGTTAGTAAAATTTTCACAAACAGCAGTTTTTAATGATGGTTTGAATAAACAAGTTTCCATTTTCAGTTATACAAAGGTAGAATGTTAGTATTGGACACATTTTTAATTGTAATGGTTGTTGGTCATGATACCTGATATCAACAGGGGAAAACTAATTAGTGGTCTAGGTATATTTGTAAAGACCAGAAAAGGTACCTGCATATGAAATTAATAATTAAAACATTTTGTAAGTTTCTACATCTGTAAATCATTTAAACAATTATTCAAATAAAACATCGTGAGAGTATATACTTTGTATTTATCTATTTCAGTGGACCTAAGTAGTTTACATTCACCTCCTAATGTATTCAGTAAAATGATTACCCGAGAGGCATCACCAAGTGGGAGTGGTCATACCTTAGACCTGCTTGGTCTCAGTAAAGTAGTGGACAATACAGTACTCGGACAGCGGTCACTAGAGAACAGTCTAAGCAGAGGAACATTAACGTATGTAAATTGTATATGAAAATTTTATGCTTTAAAATAATTTTGTTTACCTGTAGAAAAGGCAGTAGACATTACACCATATATCCTGCATGTATGTCGAGTGTCAACACCGAATATTGAATTTTTCCCCCTTTTTTTTTCTTTCTTTATGCAAATATCAATTTATTATTAATATAGAAATGAAATTTTGGTGACTAGTTATTCAGACAGGCTACACTAGACATCAAAATGATTTTTTGTTTTCTGAAATTCTCATATTAGCTATTTATTTCCTCAGAAATCATAAGCTTGATATTTTAATCAGAGTTCATTGCTTGCTTGCATCAGGACAAACTGCAGTGTTAGTAATCATACAATTTATATATAGGAAAAACTCTTAAAATTTTGTCTGAATACATGTATTATTATAGAAAATAAATCATCTATCTCTTATATCTTGTATTTAAGCAGGAATGGAGATAGAACTGTAGATTCAGGTGGAGAATCAGATGGTTCAGATAAATTGGCACCAGGCTGTGAGAGGAAAAGTTCCTAATGCCTCAGCATTGTTCCAAACACCACTCCCATTTGCTGTGGATTATGAACAAAGAAAACTTCTAGCAACAAAAGGTTTTGTATTAATTACTGTTTCAAAAGTTGAATCAGTTACATCTATTATTAAAAAGATCATTATATATGCAGTATTTTTTATCTTATTATGATAATCAAGAAATAATGTTTATTAATTTATTATTTGGCTAGAATATGAGAATTCAATCTGGAAAAAAAGCTAAATTAAAAATTGAACTGCTAACAAAAAAAACAGGAAAGAAAGAAAGATGTAGCAGTCTGGGTAGCTCAGTTGGTAGAGCACTCGCCTATAGTGCGGGAGGTCCCAGGTTCGATATCCAGTCTGAGCTGCATTTTTGCTCCCTCCTGTTACAGTTTGGTGGCCATTGTGGCCCTTGGAAGTGATAGACTGACATATATCGAGCCATGTGGGGTCCATCCGAGGGAATTTGGGGTGAGATTCCCATAGGACCATGGGACACTCAAGAATAACAGGGGAGGAATGTAGCAGTCTGGGTAGCTCAGTTGGTAGATCTAGAGCACATGTCTATAGGGCAGAGGTCCCGGGTTCGACCCCTGGTCCGACCCTGCATTTTTTCTTCCTCCTGTTACAAAGAAATAGAATGTGAAATAAAATCAAGGGACTTGTATTTTTTGAAAATATTGATACATGTTTATCAAGAGTTGTAGTACTTAAAAGGGATCTTTGATAAACTGTTTAGGTATCTTTTCAGCTGATATTGTTTAAACCTTTATATTGATCATTTAGAATAAAATTTGTCTCGTTTTCATTAATTTATTTTACCAGTATTTAAATTTTTTGAAATCAAAAATTGTTTATTTCAGCTATGCAAAAGAAACCAGAAGGTGAATCACGAATACCAACAGATTTTTGGTCTGGAATGGGATTTTCAAAGTCCATGCCAGAACAAGCCATCCGTGAAAGGTTGTCAAAAATGCAGTCATCTCTACATTACTGTGAGCATCCCATGGCAACTACATATGAGGTATGTTACCCGTTGTTCTATTTAACATTTTATTAACAGTAGTATTACATTAAATTTGATATAGGCCATTTATAAGGGTACAGAAAAGGTATGACAGCAAGATTCTTAAGTGTAATCTGTTTAATTTTCAGGACTAAAAATTGACCTATTGCAAAGGTTCATAACTTGTATTTTTTCCAACAAATACCTTCCCTGGATTTTCTCATCTCAGACAAATTAAGTAGTACCCAAATTAGTAACTTTTAACTTTCTGCTTGTATTATCCCATTAGATTTTTTTTCTTCTCAGAAATGGCTTTCAACGACATCTAATTCAACCAGTTCCATTGGTCCTGGACCCAGTTCTAAAACAGATTGTGACAGTGCTGTAAGATAATCCTGGGGAGATGTTTATGCTCAGTTGAGCTATTTTGATGAGTCATTGTTTGTCATGCATCTTGTGTTTTCCATCAGCTGTTGTGTGTTGTCATTTGATTGCTAATGCTCTAGAGGACACAATATTTATCTAACCTATACCAAGCTTGCGAAGAATAAATCCATTGACGAGATCTAGGTCCATTGACGAGAGCTAGGTCCATTGATGAGAGCTAGGTCAAACTGACACTTGAGTGATCCTCTTGACAAAAGTGATTTGTGTGTTACGATTTTGGTCAGTATATTGATTACTTAGTTGCACTATGTTAAGTCAATCCTTGAAAGTCTTCCATTTTAGAACTGAAGCCAATAAAGCTAACTTTGTTGTCTGATAGTTGTCTTTTGAGCTCAATGAGATATCCATGTTTTTCATTTTGAGCATCACAGGCCCTGTTGGGCCTCTTATTAAAGTGTGATGAAGCGATAAAATATATGTGACAGTTTTGCTGTGTGATAATGGTTTATTTAAATATAATTTTTTGTAATATTAAAGACTCCTGCTGAACTTGCTGGAGAAGAAGATTATGACAGGGATCCTTGGAAAAATTCTTCACAAAATGTGAACAAACCAATGAATCCAGCACCTGGTGAATATCCAAGTCCTAGGAAAAAGTGTAAGTCATTATTTATCCTCAACATATATGAAATCAATCTTTCAAGATAAAGAAAAATTGGTAGGTCTAAGAGAAAACACCATTATTGACAAACCAACTGACAAATTTACTGCCACAAGGATTTGCTGGAGTGAAATTCAATCCTAGATGGTAAGAAAGGCTGCAAAGTGTGATGTACTCATTAGACCATTTTGCAAATGATTCTAAAAAAAATTTTGTGAAATGAAAAGTTAATTAAGTTATGAATGGAGGGGTCATGGAATTGATTGTATATTGTCCAAAATATTTTTTTTCTTTTAAACAATACAAATTTCAGAACCAGTTATAGAAATTCAAATAGATAACAGTGTTTCTTGTAACCCCCAATTCTTGTTTCAGAGAATGGAGTGAAGTTAATGTATAAAGAGTGAAGAAAATCAGAGTACCTGGAGAAAAACCCCTTTCTCATCCCTGACCTGAAACAAACAAATTGATAAACTTTCTCACCCCTGACCTGAAACAAATTGATTAACTTTCTCATCCCTGACCTGAAACAAACAAATTGATGAACTTTCTCATCCCTGACCTGAAACAAACAAATTGATGAACTTTCTCACCCCTGACCTGAAACAAATTGATGAACTTTCTCATCCCTGACCTGAAACAAACAAATTGATGAACTTTCTCACCCCTGACCTGAAACAAATTGATGAACTTTCTCACCCCTTTCGTGAAACAAACAAATTGATTAACTTTCTCATCCTGACCTGAAACAAACAAGTTGATTAATTTTCTCACCCCTGACCTGAAACAAACAAGTTGATTTTCTTTCTTACTCCTGACCTGAAACAAACAAGTTGATTGACTTTCTCACCCCTGAACTGAAACAAATTGATGAACTTTCTCACCCCTTTCGTGAAACAAACAAATTGATTAACTTTCACATCCTGACCTGAAACAAACAAGTTGATTAATTTTCTAATCCCTGACCTGAAACAAACAAGTTGATTTTCTTTCTTTCTCCTGACCTGAAACAAACAAGTTGATTGACTTTCCCACCCCTGACCTGAAACAAACAAATTTATTGATTAACTTTCTCACACTAGGATCTGCCTATTTGGGATTCAATTGAACCTAGGCTTTAAGAGGTGCTTTGAACCCAAAACCATGCATTTTAGAACACATTGTCATCATGGCCCCTTTCCGTCTGAGAGGAATTGAGAGTTGGGTTTTGTTCAACTTGTACAGTGATACTGAAATGTTTTCAACCAATGGAATGATGTACTCTAGGTGGCATCATTACAATCTAACCAGGATAATTTCCAGCTATCTTGAGCTAATAGGCTTGGAAAAGACATTTTTCTGACACTCTTGTTTAAGTATAAAGAGTGAAGGAAATCAGAGTACCTGGAGAAAATAGTCGTAGCAGTGAGCAATGAGTACTCTTTAACAAAACCAAGCTTGCCTTTGATTCAAGGTTCTCTACTGAAGTCTTATCTAAACTTGTGACTTACTTCTTGATTTATTGTGCAAGTCATTTTTGAACAGAACATGAAGGCAGACAAATCTTTTTTTTCCTGATCTTACAACTGACTGATTTATGTTATGTATATTTTTAGATGATTGTTGTTTAAGCAGTAGCAACCATGTAGATAGTGCATCCTTACCAGCTGCTAAAGGTTTCTGGTCACCAAAAGCTGACTTAGCTGAATTATTTAGTAAGCTTGGTCTTGGCAAATACACAGACTTGTTTCAACAGCAAGAGGTATGTTTATGTATGTGTGTGCATGTTTTTATTTCAGCTACTGATTTAGCATGTATTAATTAGGAATATGAAATTTCCTGGTTTATAGGTAAAATGTCGTATGTGGTATCTACTCAGAAAAAAAGTAATTAATTTTGATGTTGTTGTTGATGTTAACCTCCCCTGTTTTCAACTCTCTTAAAATTGGCACATGTGTCGGGCAAATTTGACATTATGGCATTTATGTGGTTAAATGCCATCATTACCAAGTAGCTAAATTGTAAGCCTTGAAATAAGAAGTATTTTCTGTTTGTTCAACATTTTACCTGTGCATTTGTTGTGAATAAAATGTCACAATACCATACTACATCTTTGCCATTTTCGGGGTATAGTTAGAACTTGTTTGCAGTATTTTTTCCTTGAGAATTTCAACATATTTCCAGTACATGTATTAGGAAAAAGTGAACAAATTTTCATAATTGCAAAAAGTACAGGAAGCTTGAAGGTAATTTCCTACAGAACTGATAAAATATTCTTTTCTTTCAGATTGATCTTGCTACATTTCTGACTCTGACAGACCAGGATTTGAGGGAGCTAGGAATCACTACATTTGGTGCAAGAAGAAAAATGTTGTTAGCTATTGCAGGTACGGCCTGCTATTTTGTGTAATGGCCTAAAATATGGCATAGTAATTTTTCATACCATACAAACACATTGTTTTTTTTTCCTCCCCATATCATGTCCTATATTGATATACGTATGTTACTGGTATATTTAAAACAGTCTATTCCTATTTTTTGGTAATATTTTTTTTTCATCTACAAATTGAAAAAATATATATATTTTTTTAGCAAGCACTTAGTTGTTCGGGTCACTGCATAAAAAATAGTAATCTAATTTTCTTTTAAAGAAAGGGCATGCTTCTTAAACCTTCTGATATACCATACGGCATCATTTTGAAAACCAGATTTATTTTCCACAGCTTTGGATAGTATATCATTCATGTTAAAACTACCTTTATTGTTTACATAGAAATTTGTTTCTTTTATTGAAAGTGAATTATGTGGTAGAAGTCTTTACAGCCTAGGACATTGTGATCTAGCTGTATTTGCATGCTTTTAAACTACTCAGGCCACAATGGCTCCCTTTTGATTCAGGAATCATTCTGTCATTGTATTTTTCCCTTGCAGATTTGAATAAGAGGAGAACGATAATGTCGTCAAGCAATCCTTATCCGGAGAATGGTGCTGGAAGCATAGGTTCTCGAAATAATTCACAGACGGACATAGCGAGTCTTAGTGGACGGTGGTGATATATACTGAGATATTGTATAAATGTAAAAATGTTTCCATGGCAACATTTTATTTTATTTTGTGATATTTTTAGTATTTCTCAAAACCAGTTTTGTTTGAAATTTTTTCTTACACTCTTATAAAAGTTGAAAATGTCAAAGAACACAGATGGTTTTGTTCTAATGAAATATCTTTCCTACAAAAGACAGTTGTCCACCAATTTTGATTTTGCTTATTATTCCCCCAATTTAAAAATGAGCTATATTCTTTTAAGAATTATGAAGAAGAAAAATTATTATTATTTTGTTTTTGTTTGTTTATGTATTGCTAACAAGTCACATTTATTCCATTTTTTCCCACAATATCTTAAGATGTGTATAATATTGAGATATTGTAAGTGTTATAAATTTGACCATTGTTATATAGAGTATTTAAAAAGGATTTTACCATTTGTGAAAAATAAACATTTAAATAAATCATAATCAATTTACCATGACAAAAACAACTTGTAACATGAAAAATCTGTAAAACCATGTATTGACAAGTTGTGATTGGCTCAGATTGTTGCCATGGAAACAAAAAAAAATCAAAGAAGAGACTTAAATGTAAAGTATGTGATATACATAGAGTTTGTTTTGAAATATAAAAATAAAATAAATATATATATAAAATATGTGTACACACTTGTATGTTATCGTAATTGTTGCTGGCAACAGTTTCAACCTTGTTGACTTGGACTTTTTAAGTATATTAAAAGTTTAAAGCTTTTTATGTTGTTTTGACAAAAATCTTGGAGCTACAAAAACAGTGGACCTTAAATATTCTCTCTATATATATACACATGTGTATATGCTTTATCAGTTCTAGTCTTCATGTGTCCAAATGAGTCTTCTCTGTTTGGAATATCTAACAGATATCAGAAAAATGTGTATATAAGTGTGATCGAAAAAATTCTCTCCCTTCATATTCTTTTATGTGTCTGTTTTTACTCTTTAGAACCTATACATCGTGAAATCATTTTGTTCTCATTATATATATATATATTTACATATATTCTTCATTATTTTATTTCTATTTTTCTCTAATATTATTCATTATTTTATCTTATTTCTTTTTGATTTAATTATATTTTTTGTTACTTTTAAATTTAAGAAATTGACCTCCAAAAAAGATGTCAAATTCAACAAAACACCCATCCAAGAAACATATGATGAAATTAACGAATAAAACTTCATCTTGATTCTGTAGAAAACAAATTTTGCCTACTGTAAATTGTGTCTGATTGTAAAAAGAAATTCTAGGAAATTTTCAGATAAAAAAAATCTGTTAGATTTTCCAAATATAAAAGACTCTTTTTAATGTTCAATATTTGTTACATCAGGAGCTTGTAGTAGGGTAAATTGTAATGTATTTTTATAAACCTTTATGTATATTATTTTGTTTTCAATTTTCACAAAAAACGTTTTAGATTTTAGATTTTATTCTTTTTTGTTAATTTTTGTACAATCAGTTTGTAAATTGCATTAATTGTATAAATGAAACAAAAAATTGCTTTTTATATTATTTCTTTTCATTTGTAATTAAGTTTTTTTCTTTTTTTTTATGTTTTGTTGTTTGACACTTGAATCCGTCCATAGAATTTAAACATGTTTTGTCACCTTATAAGCCAGTTCTGTCAATCAGTAATGAAATGAACATAGATGTACTTAATAAATTAATCACTCTGTGAACCACATTGCAATAGAAAGGTTTTGCATTTTATTATGAGATATTCATATACAATAAATAAAGGGTCAGTATGGCATCTCCCCAGCGTGAAGATTAGAGGTTTTTTGTACTGGTCATGTGACCAGCATGAAGTTACGATTTCCTTTTAGGTAATTATAGGGTGTGTAAAGCAAATGGACATGACTAGCTGGATTTCCTTGTAGGTAATTATAGGGTGTGTATAGCATCTGGACATGACTGGCTGGATTTCTTTGTTATATAATGCCTAGAAACAATTGATAATTTGAGCTATATTCACTCTATAATGTCATATTTTTGGGAACATTTCCTTAGTCAAGTACAAGTACTTGTAAAAAAATATTTTATTGAGTCTCACAATTCTTTTTGTCTCATGAGTTTACATCAACAGAAGCAAATACACTTGTGTGTCAATGAAGTAAAATAGTTACACAAAGTGGAAGATTGCTAATAAGTGTTTCAATAGAATGCATATTTTTACTGAAAAAATGAGACATTTAAATTTTCAAATTTCTACCAAACATTAGTTGCTAACTTCATAGATCATGGGGTTAAATTTTCACATTTCACTAAACAGTGGTCGCTAACTTGATAGATCATGAATTTAAACACTTGAGTCATTCATCTTTGTGTTAAGTCATTTAACTGATGAAAATTTTGTTTCTGGGTTTTTAAACATCTACCTTTCATTACTGGGGCATGCTTTAGCGTCATAGGTGCAGATGATTGTTTCATTATTTGAACCCCAAAAAATCATGATAAGTTTAAGATTTGTTTTTTTAAATTTTGTTATTGTTTTTAGAAGTTTTATTTATTTTTTGTTTTTCATTTCATTTTTTGGTCATTGAGAATATATATGTTGAATTTGATTAACTGATTTTGTGATGATTATGAATGTATGTTAGATATAAGCTGTTCTGTTAATTTTTATTTTACATAAGGTCCACTGAAACTATCCCTAATTGCACTTGGGGGCGAACATGAGTATCGTGTGAATGACATGTTGAATGAGGAATTAAATAGAATTTGACATCTTTTAAGCTATGCAATAAAAACTAAAGCTGTGTCATAAATATGTGATATTTTCCAGACTTAAGAATTTTTATGAAGCTTTTATATATACAAATATATTTGTACTTGTAATTCATGTATCTGTTGTAATAAAAACTATTACTTCTGTTTGAGACAAAACTTTGTAATATTGATATGGTAACTTCTTTTGAGAAATTGCTGTTGAAAAATCAGTTCATTTACGTGTGTATTTAATGATGCATATGAGGTCCCCCCCATTGTTGCAGAAACTTGGCTGACACAGATTGGCTCACAGTGACACCAACTTACACAGGCTGTGCAGAGGCCTTTTTCTTATTGGTCAAATGGATGCATTGGATGAAAAAAATAAATATAATGGTCAATTCTGCATTAGATCTTAATCACAACAAAAGTGAATTATTTTTTTTAGATAGATTTTAACAGAGGTAAATTTGCTCACTTGGTGTGGTCTTTTTAAATTAGCCAATGAGAATAAGGCTTAAAGCAGCCAATGAAATTTAATTGTTAATATCATGTGACTTGGATATATATTTCAAATAATGAGAGCTGATATCAATCAAAATAATGTTTCTATATTATATAGGATAAGTGTTTAGTTGTATTTGTGTTTGCAATGTCTTTTTTTATTGCTAATGCTTTAAGATTTTATCTAGTTTTTTATGCAATGCATGTTTATTTTTCATGAAGAAGGGTTTGTGATTTGAAAAAAAGTTTATTTTTAGAAATGATCAAACAAACAACAGTGAGATATTATTCAGTAAAACCTTTATATAAAGACCACCTATAGGTCCTAAAAATGTGGACTTTACAGACAGGTGATCCTTTGTGAGCGACTTTTAATGGTTGAAATATCAACATAGGGATTTTAAATTACAGGGTTTAATGGACAGGTAGTCTGTTTATAGAGGTGTTCACTATAGCAGGTTTTACTGTAAGTTATGAAAATACATCATCCCTATTCAAAATTATTTTTGAGAGGTTAATTTTAGTTTAGAGATTCTGAAATTTATATTTTCTTTTTTAAAAAATTGTTTTGGAAAAAAAATCTATATAAAAGAAGTTTTATTGCCCTTCCAATACACACATGTATATATCAAATGTACATGAGCAATGGTGGTTTATACCCAATTTCAGATTCTTCTGCACATATCAAAGCTGTCAGTATTTGAGTGACAGAGAAAACCAGAGTGCCCAGAGAAAAAACCAACAAACTTGATCTGCTGAAATGGTATTTGAACTTATATGATAGGAGAGGCTTTGTTTTTATGCACACAGTTAAGACTTCTCAGTCACTGTGACCCCTAAAAAAGAGAAAACATATATGCATGTACCACATGTATTTGGTTAAAACAGAGACATATATTACAATATATATGTCTCTGGTTAAAATAAGGGAAAAAATTGTGATTTAAAAATCTTGCTTTTACAAAAATATTGCAGATTTTTCTCTTGAAGCTTAGTAAGCATGCAGAGGTTAGTAAACTGTGTAGTTTTTGCTGTAGTTTTAAAACAATGAAATATTGTTACTTATATTTTGTTTTGGTATTTTGCTCAATATTTAAATAAAGTAGATTTTTGTCATGTACATAAAAAGTATATTTGAATACAAAATATTTTGTACACAAATTATATCAATTCATGAAATATTCATTGAAAAAAATTTTAGTTGTAAGTGCTAGGGAAAAATATGTAAAGTTGTGCAATGATTTGTATAAGTGCTGTATCTGTAAGTCTTGTTATGTGACCAGAGTTGTTCAAGTGTCATGTGACCAGAGTTGTAGATTACATGGTGTCATGTGACCAGAGTTGTAGATTATATGATATCATGTGACCAGTGTTGCCATGTGACTAGAGTTTTAGATTATATGTTCAAGAATAATATGTTTGATTAAGAAGCCATGTGTGATGTGGGAGGATTTGGTGACATCATAAAAGGATTGATTTTTGACCCATGTGATCATCAGGGTTTGATCTTATTTCAATTTTTAGGAAACATTTCAGGTGTAAATTTGTGAGAATTATGGGTACATGAGATTTTGTTGAAGTAAACAAATTAAATGTTTGTAACATTGTTTTGCAGAGAATAGATTAAGACGTGGGTAAAAGTCTCCATCATTGTGCCACTGTAAAAATTAAAATTTGTTGGGGTGGAGGAAAATCATTATCAAAAATTCTGTCAGATAGAATCAAAAAGTTAATAAGGATCATTTTATGAATCTTTTATGAATGAAAAAGTCTGCTCTATGACATTAACATACACTGGTATAAGAGTGAATTATATCATGCAAGACTTACAGAACATATACTGGTGTGATTCACATGAAAAAATAAAATGTTTGTTATTTTTATTAAACCTTACATAAACAATGCCGTCCACTTTAACTAGTTACTCCTGAGGTATAGGAACTTGTGAAAGAGTTCTAGAGAGAAAAGAAAGGTAGGGAGTGAACTTTTTAAAAAATCACTTAAAATCTTTTGTCAAATTGTTATTATATTGCTATGACAATATGTCTTTAAATAAATGTTTCTGAAATTTAGTTCTTTCTGTCTTTTATTATTTTTTTTTCACTTACACCTGATCAGACTTGATCTTTACAGGTGTAACTTTGCTGACACCTGATCAGACTTGATCTTTACTGGCGTTACTTTGCTGACACCAAATCATACTTGATCTTTACTGATGTTACTTTTCTGACACCAAATCATACTTGATCTTTACTGACGTTACTTTGCTGACACCTGATCAGACTTGATCTTTACTGGCATTACTTTGCTGACACCTGATCAGACTTGATTTTTATTGGGGTTACTTTGCTGACACCTGATCAGACTTGATCTTTACTGGTGTTACTTGGCTGACACCTGATCAGACTTGATCTTTACTGGTGTTACTTTGCTGACACCTGATCAGACTTGATCTTTACTGGTGTTACTTTGCTGACACCTGATCAGACTTGATTTTTATTGGGGTTACTTTGCTGACACCTGATCAGACTTGATCTTTACTGGTGTTACTTTGCTGACACCTGATCAGACTTGATCTTTACTGGTGTTACTTTGCTGACACCTGATCAGACTTGATCTTTACTGGTGTTACTTTGCTGACACTGATCATACTTGATCTTTACTGGTGTTGCTTTGCTGACACCTGATCAAACTTGATCTTTACTGGTGTTATTTTGCTGAGACCTGATCAAACTTGATCTTTACTGGTGTTATTTTGCTGAGACCTGATCAGACTTGATCTTAACTGGCGTTACTTTGCTGACACCAAATCAGACTTGATCTTTACTGGTTGTTACTTTGCTGACACCTGATCAGACTTGATCTTTACTGGTGTTACTTTGCTGACACCAAATCATACTTGATCTTTACTGGTGTTACTTTGCTGAGACCTGATCAGACTTGATCTTTACTGGTGTTACTTTGCTGACACCAAATCAGACTTGATCTTTACTGGTGTTACTTTGCTGAGACCTGATCAGACTTGATCTTTACCGGTGTTACTTTGCTGAGACCTGATCATACTTGATCTTTACTGGTGTTACTTTGCTGACACCAAATCAGACTTGATCTTTACTGGTGTTACTTTGCTGAGACCTGATCAGACTTGATCTTTTTTGGTGTTACTTTGCTGAGACCTGATCAGACTTGATCTTTACTGGTGTTACTTTGCTGACACCAAATCAGACTTGATCTTTACTAGTGTTTCTTTGCTGAGACCTGATCAGACTTGATCTTTACTGGTGTTACTTTGCTGAGACCTGATCAGACTTGATCTTTACTGGTGTTACTTTGCTGACACCAAATCAGACATGATCTTTACTGGTGTTACTTGGCTGACACCTGATCAGACTTGATCTTTACTGGTGTTACTTTGCTGAGACCTGATCAGACTTGATCTTTACTGGTGTTACTTTGCTGAGACCTGATCAGACTTGATCTTTACTGCTGTTACTTTGCTGAGACTTGATCAGACTTGATCTTTACTGGTGTTACTTTGCTGACACCAAATCAGACTTGATCTTTACTGGTGTTACTTTGCTGACACCAAATCAGACTTGATCTTTACTGGTGTTACTTTGCTGAGACCTGATCAGACTTGATCTTTACTGATGTTACTTTGCTGACACCAAATCAGACTTGATCTTTACTGGTGTTACTTTGCTGACACCAAATCAGACTTGATCTTTACTGGTGTTACTTGGCTGACACCTGATCAGACTTGATCTTTACTGGTGTTACTTTGCTGAGACCTGATCAGACTTGATCTTTACTGGTGTTACTTTGTTGTTTTTATATTTGGTATTAATAGTCTTGTATACTTTTACTCATTTAACCTTATACCATTTTCACAAAGGATGTACATTTCTTTGTTTTTTGTTTTGTTTTTTTTTTTTTCAATATAGAAAGGAAAACAATATATGAGTGTTGTTTAATTTAATATCATGCATATAAAAATTATTAGCTAAAAAAACAAGTTAGCTATTGTGCTAAGTCTTTGTCCATCATAGGTTAACACTTCATTGCTAACACTCAAGCAGCTGCAAGTTTTGTCCAGTTTCCATCTAACTTGCAAAAAAATGATCTTCTTGCAAAAAAGCTAGGTCAAATTTGTACATCAGCATATTATTATTATTATTATTATTATTATTATTATTATTATTATTATTATTATATGAACTATGTTTCCATCAGTTCTAATATTTATTTGCAAAGTTGTCTGTAGTTTGTAAAAAAACTACGAGACAGTGGTAGACAATACTCTGGTATTTTTTGTCCCCCTGCAAGAAACCATTATAATCTCTGTGAACAAATTATAATTTTAGGCAACAAATTATTTGACTGCTTTGGTGGCTCAATGATAGAGCGTCCACCTCTAAAGTGGGAGATCTTGGATTCGAACACCAGCCGGGTCATACATAAAACTTTAAAATATAAATATTGCTTCTTCATCTTCGCTCAGCATTAGGAAGATGGGGTATCTACTGGCTCACCTGGTGCCAGGATAATAGAATAGGGAAGTGGCAAGCATTTCTACAGCATACTGAGTCGGTGAGCTAGCACCTTACCAAAAGGTTGCTCAAAGTGTGTGCTATTACACCAGAGTCCTTAATACACATGGGCACATTACAGGCATACACAAACTTGTTTTTAGATTAATCCATTGAGATTAATAAATTTGCTTTCGTCATGTATAGCTGAAAAATTGCTGATGCAACATTAAACAACAATACAACAACAACAAATTATTATCTGTAGGGAAAAATTGAAAATTAATGATAACAAATAAAATATCTAAGAATTGTAATAATTGTGAAGATTTAAGAGACATATTTAGAGATTCATTTAGAGCTGGTACCCTAATGTTACACCTATCTTTAATGTGTGGAGAATTAGAATAGACTAACGGCAATAACACATGGCCATTTAACAAAATCACAAAGTGTCTTGGAGAGATAGATAGAGAGAGAGAGAGATATTATTGTTCATTTGAATAATTTATTATTAATGACCATTTGCAAATACATCATTCAATGTCAGTAATGTAATACAAGGATAAGGTAAGAAAACGTTCGTGTTAAAAGAGGAGCGGTTTTATGTTGAAATTTGGGTATCCGAAATCAAAGCTGGCCTGACAAATAACTGAAAACAGGTAGTGACTGTTATTTAGCCAAGCACTGAAAACGTAATGGCTGTTATTTAGCCAAACACTGAAAACAGGTAGTGGCTGTTATTTAGCCAAACACTGAAAAAAAGGAAGTGGATGTTATTTAACCAAGCACTGAAAACAGGTAGTAGATGTTATTAAGCCAAACACTGAAAACAGGTAGTGGATGCTATTTAGCCAAGCACTGCGGGTGTTAATTGGCCAAGCTTTGAAAACAGGTTGTGGCTATTATTTAGCCAAAACTAGGAACAGGTAGTGGCTGTTTTAAGCCAAGCAATAAAAACAGACAATGGCTGTCATTATGCCAAGCACTGAAAACAGGTAGTGGCTGTTATTTAGCCAAGCACTTGGTATTAAGATTGGTTTCTTGTATACATATTGTGTTGCATAGCATTAGGAATTTTTCATGAAGTGAAAAGTGATAATATTAATACAAAAGGTATCAAAATATAACTTTTGTCTTTTTATATCAAAAACAGCAGCACTGTTTTATGTTGGTTGACGTAGTATGTCAATTCAGGGACCTATAATGCTAGTTATTTACGTCCCTGGTTTATAAAATGTATGGCTTTGGTGTAGACGAGCTAGCTTCATTTGGCTTATATATAGAATGTCATATACAGGTAATAATGATTTGATTTGACTTGGTTTTATGGGGTTTAACGACCCAGTCAAGAATATTTTTCTTGTATCGAGATCTCACCAGCTATAGGTGAAGTGGCAGCAAGGCCCAATGGGATGATTAAAGTAATGAAATTTCAACTTTCTTTCCAAAATCTGTTCTATGTACAAAAGAATTCAGAGAAGATTTTTTCAGTTAAAAATAGAATTTGGTTAGGTCAATGTTTTTTTTTAATTAAAATTAATCTTACTGTTATTTTTATAAGAAAATGTTTGAATAAAAGAAATATTAGAAAAAAATCAATGGACCAATAGTACTTTACATAATAAAAAAAACTAATGCAATGTAAAGCGCTGGCAAGATCAGTGGTTTTCTCTGGGTACTCCGGTTTCCTCAATCATCCTGGACCTGAACACTTTGATATAGGTTAAAGAATCTTGACTGGAGCTTTAAAAACTGCCCGTCACTGTGTAAAACCATTACAACCTCGAGAGAAAACCCAATACATCCATTCTGAGTAATTGGCCGATCAACATAAAGTTCTCAGGTTAGGTAAGTTAATGTTTGTTGAAGACACTTATAGTTCTTGGGGAAAAAGAGAAAACAAACAAACAAACATAAATCGAAAGTTCTTTTTTATCATAGAGAGGAATAGAAATGAAGCATTCCAAATATTGATTCCTTCTTTAGGCATAACAAGAAATGCTAAAGGTTATTTGATTATATTATTGATTAACTTCTCAGGAGAGAGAACATAGTATAAAATAAAAGTTCATGTAGGGATATCAATTATTTAATAATAAAACACTTTTTAAAAGAATGTTTGATCTTACTGTAAAGCATAATTATTTCAAATGTAGTTAAAACTTAATCAGTCAAAAAATGTTGATAATTATATATAAATTACGGCAAATAACGAGTTTTAAATCGTTTTTATTGATTTCAAATTATCTAAAGCCGGTTTAGGAGGCTAGTTCAAAAGAATCATGTGAACATGCTAAAAAACTTAAATTACTTTAATTACAGTGTATCTACATCAACATAATGATCAAGTTGTAATGATAATGGATCTGAAACACAGTACCTTATTTGTTAAAATAACTTTCCATTTAAATTTCATAAATAATAGCTGTTTATTCATTTATTTATTTTTGTTTAAATTATTTATTATCTTGTTTCACAAAAACAAAAAATTAAAGATAACAATTGGTATTTTATTGATTTTTTTTTACAAATTACAAAACTTATACATGTACACCATGATAATTCTGTCACTTAAACACTCGGGAGCTATTTTTATATAATTTGCCGGAGCCAAAGGCTCAGTCACGGGCGCTTGTTTCGATATTAAAAAAAATAAATAAATAAATAAAACCTCTTGACCCTAACATAACACATAGATTAGAGACATCGACGGCAGTTCCGATATGCTCCATTTTGTAGCTAGAGCAATGCATGAAGGTTTGAGAGATATTCATTTATTATTTTTATTCACCAATAAATAGAAAAAACGACCGAACCAAGGTATGTCAAAAATTAGGAAAGCGAAAGTTGAACACCTTGTGTTGTGTTAGAGTCAAGGGGTTTTTTTTAAAATATCGAAACAAGCGCCTGTGGGCTCAGTGTACCGAAATGGTTACTGTATCTGCAAAACTTTTTATATAGGCACACAGGCACACACACACACACACACACACACACACACACACACACGTTCAAGTTTTTATTCACTCAAAATACCACCGGAGGTGGTACGGGAGGTATTATTTCTACATGAATATTTACAAAATGCTGCATGTCAAGTTAACATATTTACATCATACAAATAGCCAACACACATATATATATAAATAACATTAGCTATATATGCATATAATAATAATAATAATAATAATAATAATAATAATAACAATAATTGTACAAAATATACTAGTCGTGTGATGCGAAGTGACAATCATAATATTCTATTTGGTAATAAATCAGTTTATAACAGTTATAGTTATACACACTCATATAGCCATATATGGATACTAGGAATAGCTACTGATATGCTTTTGAGCCTTCCCTGATAAACTTGCACAAATTAGACATTAGATTATAATTTTTACTTTTAAACAAAAAATGCATTTTTAGAGTATTTGGATTTTTAAACAACTGTTTTGTTATATATATTTGCCTTATGTTATGGAACTTGCTACATTCAAATAAAAAGTGAAATTCGTCTCCAATATTATTTTTGCAAAATAGACAATTTCTTTCATTTCTTTCGACCTTATGCCATCGTCCAACCTCAATGGGTAACTTGTGATTACAGGTTCGAAATTTAGCCATTAAAATTCTGTAATATTCTGGTAAAAAAACTAAATAATCTTCAAAACCAAATTCTGTTTTAATAATTCTATGCGTCGTAGCTTTGTTTGATGCATCAATTTGTGAATACCACTGTTGTATGTATTGGTCTTTTAACTTTTGTTCAACAGTTTTAATTAACCATATACCATTTACATTAAAACCTTGACCCTGCCAAATATTACATAAACCCAAATTGTTTAAAATAGACTGAATTTTACATAACCATGGAATATTTTTATTTTCACTCATTAAATACACAAGTTTATACATAATAAATGAGAGTTTGTTGTCTTCAGATTGTACTAATCTTATCCAAAATGAAATCATTCTCTTACAAATATATACATACATAGGATATCGACCTAACTCACCACACACACACACACACACACACACACACACACACACACACATATATATATATATATATATATATATATATATATATATATATATATATATATATATATATATATATATATATATATAGTAGATAGTGATACAATGATCGTTTTGATATATGGTTCAAGGTCATACATTTAAAGGTTAAGGTCATAACAGAAGACTGAAATTGTTAATTATCTTGAAAACTATTAACTTTTTGTGTAGGCATGTAAATAAGAATATGTAGGTATTGACATGATCTTTTCATATATAGTTTAAGGCCATAAGTTCAAAGATCATGGTCATAGCAACATTAGAGGACTTTAATTGTTAATAATCTTGAAAACTATTGATTTTTTGTATAGGCATGTATATTAGAATATTGTAGGTATTGATAAGACGATCATTTTTATATATAGTTCAAGGTCATAAGTTCAAAATTCAAGGTCATAGCTGAATAAGAGAACTTAATTGCTAATGATCTTGAAAAGTATTAACTTTTGTTATATGCATGTATATAAGAATATTTGTAAATATTGACATAACGATCATTTTGATATATGGTTCAAAGACAGGGTAAAAATCTTTCGCCAATCAATTTTCTTTTCTTTGTTTAAATGATATTGAGGATTTTTAAATGAATAAAATTTATTAGGAATTAAAACTTTAACAGACCTGATGTGAGAAATTACGCGTTTTATTAAATCATCATCACCATCATCATTATTATTATTATTATTAGTAGTAGTAGTAGTAGTAGTAGTAGTAGTAGTAGTAGTAGTAAATCTCTCAGTATCACGTCAGCTGAAATTATTTGATCAGTTAGTATTGCCTACTTGTGAAATTTGGGGTGGGGGGGGGTAAAATGTTATATATGTTTGAAAAAATACATTTACAGTTTCTTCAACTCCGAATTTAATGATTTACGGTGAATTAGGAAGATTCCCAATTAATATATTTTTGGTTAAAAGAATGATTTAATTTTGGTTAAAATTAGTTGACAATGATCGTAAGCTGTCTAAAATATTTTATAGACTTATGTTTGAATTTAATGGTGAGTTAGAGATAGTGATTCATCATATGAAAAATTTATTGAATAACTTTAATGTCTGGATTTCACATTTACCAAAATTGGCTCATAAATGAAATAGATTGAAATGTAATTATATACAAAACTGGTATTCACGAGTTTACTCTTCTTCTATTAAAATCAATAATAACAGAATATTTAAATTGAAATTTTAAGTTGAACAATACTTTAATTTATTACCTAACATGCGTACTATATTACATTAGTAAAATTTCGAACATGTAATCATAGAATGGCAATAGAAAAAGGGAGATCGGAAAATATTGATAGAAATAATAGAACATGTAACTTATGTAATAGTAGCACAATCGGATTTGATTTTTTTTTAAATTTTGTCATCAAATTATTGACAAAAATTTATATTTGCATTTAAAATGCTAAAACTGATGATTATGAAGACTTATAAGTTGAAAAAATTATGGTTGTTTATCGGGGAAGGTTAAAATTTATATTTAAATTCATCTTTATGGAATTGTATCTGTTTTGAATGAATGTATACATGTATGTACTGTTTTTATTTGTCATTGAAATGTCGTGTTTTGTTCACTATTATGTCTACAGTGTACGTCAAGAATTTATGTATTTGTTTAGAGCCACATTAACCACTTCCAGTGATTTGAGTGAAATAAATAAATAAATAAAATAAAGATTATTTATATCATTTAATTTTGTACACAGTAAGTTTAAAGACCACATTTTAACTTCTTTTTAACATGTTGAATAAAGTCTTTACATTTAATAAGCAGCTTTATATTTTACTAGATGACAACAAATGCAAACATATAGCTCGTCAATTTTATAACTACATAATGGCCAGCCAACTTTAACTAATATTAAAGATCAAAAATTACCGTACAAAATTCCAAAATGAAACATGGAATTCAAAATGCCATAAAAAGTACTAAACTGTAACATAATGTCAATATCATTTGATATTAAAACAATAAATTTTCTTACCTAATTTTATTTTTGAATTATTAATCTATTAATTAATAAATTAAAATTAATTAATTTAATATTTAATTATTAATTTTATAATAATGTGGAAAAGCATGGAAATATGATACATTACAAATAAATAAATAAATAAACTTATATTTTTGAGAAAATGATTGCATTATAGAGAGCAAAGTGAAATTTTGATGTTTTACACCCCTGTTAAGATGTTTTTTACTTATAACAAATATTAAATGGCTAGCTAAAAGTGTAAAACAAAGAATGTTAGATAAGTTTTTTTACAAAACTGGCAGTCAAATTGTAGTAACTCAACAAAATGTTTTAATTATAGATAAATTGTTGATTTTATTTTTAATTGTCAATCCTATCTTCTGTCTCCTCTGCCTTTTAAAAGACTTAAATTTTTAATATAAAGTTCAGAACAAGTAATCATAAATTATCTGTAGAATCCGGCAGGTGAGTTAATACTCCACATGCAAATAGAAATTGTACTTTATTTAATTCTGACTAAGGTGATGAGTATCATTATATTATGGTTTGTAATGCTTTTTCTAAGGTTAGCCTCATCACTTCTCCCTACACTATCTTACAAAAATCCAAATACTGTTAAATACAAAGAGCTATTAAACTCCTCTAATGTAACTGTGTTGAATAATTTGTGCAAATTTATAAAACTTATTTTTGAGATAGTCAGTCTTCCTGGTTAGTTATCAGTTATTTGTTAGTTATTAGCTGCTTATTTGTCTGTGTTATGTCTATGTCATAATTTATATTGGTATATATTATTTATATATTCTCTGTATTGTACTGCAATTATGAGAAATAAACTAATTGAAAAGGTTATATTCTGGGACTACATTGTAAAATATTATCTCCGAAACATTTATCTCATCATTATTTTCGTTACTGAGTTCTAAAATAAACGACATTCCTCAGGTCTTTGTTGGTAACATGTTCAAATTATTAAAATAGTCATTCAAGATTTAATATTTAAATCCATCGACGACTTTTTTCTATGTAAAACTTTCCAATAGTCTTTTGGATTTGTAGTTCTAATTTTCTTGGTTTTTAATTCTCTTCTTGTAAATACAAAAAAGGCTTTGGTATACCTGACATAAAGCATTTTTATCGTTGAATACATTAAAAAAATGTTTTATTACAATATTGTCACAGAGCATTTCTTTAATCACGGTATTTAACGATAAAATTAAAAAAAAAAAAAAAAAAGCAAGCTTTATGACGTAGCTCTCACAACTTTTGTTCGCGATGGCCATAATTAATGGCGAGAGACATTTGAGCGGATTGATAGGACATTTAAGCGGATAAAAAGAACGTTTGAGCGGCTAATCATAGAACATTTGAGCGGACCATTTTTAAACCTTTTGAGCAGATTCTCGAAAATGGTGTGGACATTTGAGCAGATTTACCTTTTCCGTCAGCCAGATTAATGTTGTTGCTCCCTGCTCACCACGGGGAATGTTCGTTCTTCTGCATTACAACTATGCGTGCAGCATTACTAGTCGGTTCTTTAATGACCTTTGCATACTTTTTGTAGTACATCGCCGGGAAATAATATCATCTTTAAGAATAATGTCAATTCTATATCTATATCCAACTACTGAAACGCTTCTTTCCCCTCATTTGTTTTTAATTTAACATTCTCCACGTTGATGGTGATATGAAAAGAAAAAGTTACGTGAGTCCTTGTTAAATTATTAATGATCAGACGAGCTTTAATAAGGTGAACACTTTTTACACGGCATTACCGTGTTTAAAGCAGAGGTAAATCCGCTCAAATGTCCATCAAATCTTCTGCTCAAATTTTCTATCACCCCATTTTCAAATCCGCGCAAATGTCTTTCGTCCGAATTTAAATATTGATGTTTATTTTATAGTCTGGTTATCTTTTGTTTGATTTGGAGTAAAAACATTTGCGCAACAAATATGCTAAAATGCACAAATGCAAAGAACGGACTCAAAATATTACTAAAAAAATAGGTGGAGACTTGTTTATTGGTGTGTTATGATGTCACATCTGTGGTTATTTTTTTATGAATATAATATTCATAAAAACACCTACAAAAGGTTTAATTTATATACACAAGGGAGATTTCCCCTCTAAATGACCAATGAGGTAGCTCAGCTGGTAGATTGTTTGCTTCGTAAGTGGGAGGTTCGGGTTCGGACCCCGACCGGGTCTGATCCAAGACTTGAAAGTGGGAAGTGACTGTTCTTTCGCGAAACACTCGGCATTACGAAATGAAAGTCATGATTTTTTCGGATGGGAACTTAAAATAAACGAGGTTCCGTGTCACGGTAGGCGTGGCACGATAAAGAACCCTGGAGTATAATGCCATCAGCGCAGGCAAAATATCTGCATTTTCAACTGACGATGTCTCGATATAAGTGAAATATTCTTGACTGGGACATTTAACACCATAACTCAATTCAACTCTAAATGACGAATGGTACTATATATGTGGTAGTATTACAATACAGATATCTAAATCTCAATGAGAACAAAGATGTTTTGTCTTATTATGCCTATTGTAACAAAAAGAATATAAATTTAATTTGAATAAAATTTATAATTTATAAATTCTTAGTATCCGGAAACAGACTACAGTAAAAAGTTCCCAGGTGAGATCTTAATTGTTTATCTTACAATGTTGGCTAAGTTTTATTTCGATATTTTAAAATGTTGGCTAAGTGAGAAGACATCTTGTGACAGTACATGTTGTCGCCCCGACGACAATATGTACCTTCACTGACTGTGCATTTTGTCGCCCCGACAACAATATGTACCTTCAATGACTGTGCATATTGTCGCCCCTGTACATGTTGTCGCACCAACGACAATAGGTACCTTCACTGACTGTACATATTGTCGCCCCTGTACATGTTGTCGCACCGACGACAATATGTACCTTCACTGACTGTGCTTATTGTCGCCCCATGTACATGTTGTCGCACCGACGACAATATGTACCTTCACTGACTGTACATTTTGTCGCACCGACGACAAAATGTATACCTCCACTGACTGTGCATATTGTCGCCCCTGTACATGTTGTCGCACCGACAACAATATATACCTTCACTGATTGTACATATTGTCGCCTATCTAATATGGTTTATATCTTTGGAGATGATGATGATGATGATGATGATGATATTTGAATATTCACAAAAAGACAAATCGAATACAAAAAATGGTTATACTCACAAGACCAACCCCCTCCTTTAAGGATCTTTCAGGGTCCTTAAAGATCCTTAAATATGTCCTTAAAGATCCTTAAAGGGGCCTTAAAGCCTCCTTAAAGCCATTCCATCTTTAAGGATCTTTAAGGGACCTTAAAGGACTCTTTAAGGACATATTTAAGGATCTTTAAGGATCCTTAAAGATCCTTAATGGAACTGAAATTTTAAGGATCTTTAAGGATCCTTAAAGATGTCTCATCATGAAAAACTCATTTTTTTTTAATTATTAATGTAATGATGGCTATCACATTTATACAGTTAAAAAGTTTGATTTGTTTTTAGTATATTTAGAATTTTTATAGTTTATACAACATAGGAGACATAGATAACGCCTGTCTGAATTCTAGTTTCTACATTAAGTTTTTGTAGAGGAGCCGTATGTCTTTTCCTTATAATACTTGTTTCTTAATTCATAAATGAATTAGATAAAAATATGCAGTTTTTACAGAACAGGTAAACAACCCGTGTTTTCATCAGAACGGCAGTAAGCATAAGTAATAACCGGTATTTGTTAATTGTATACAGCGGTACTTGTTTGATTATCGATCCCAGGTGATTTCACGCGCGGCTTTTGACTTTGATGTGCAGTTTCTTATCTAGGTAGGAGATCACTATGAAGTCAAATAACATGTTGAAGATGATTACCTAACCCTGAACTCTGGGCGTTGAAAATAAAGGTGTGTTATTGGAAGTGATTTTAAGAGACAATTTTAATATTAAAATATTAAAACATACATTAACTAAAGAAATAAAAGTAATCGCAAAATAATCTAAGCATGTCTTATATTTTATTTTATTTTATTTTATTTTTTTTGAGGGGGGGGGATAGTGTTATGCATATATGCAAATAAAGCATGAGAGAGAGAGAGAGAGAGAGAGAGAGAGAGAGAAAGAGAAAGAGAGAGAGCTAGCACATTTTAGTGTCTTTGAATTGACATATATGGAACTCATAACTGACACATGATGATATAGAATTTCGAATAATTTCTAATGAAAAAAAGTTGGTAAAGTAAATATTTAAAACAAAACAAGAACATTAGGGAAAAGGTTATCCTTTTCAAACATGAACAAGTTATGAAGTGAACATATTGAAGTAAGAAACCAGTCACAGAAGGTAACCATTAACTGACAAACTTTACCCAGTTCGATGTGAATTTCTGCAGTCAAGATGGAGTGCAGTGGAATAACGACGATAACCTCTCTCTCTCTCTCTCTCTCTCTCTCTCTCTCTCTCTCTCTCTCTCTCTCTCTCTCTCTCTCTCTCAATGTATTCACTTCCCGATCTTGTTCTGTCTCTCTAAAATAGTTTGCACTGAACCCCA
>CM056594.1:28605871-28635762 GCA_029721355.1 Tegillarca granosa
TCCGAGAAACCAACGGTTTAAGATATCATAAGGTATAATTTTACCATTAAAGTTGAAATTACAAAAATTAAAAGATTTTCAGGCAGTTACAATTGTACTGTCAATATCTTTAAGAATGATGTACTACAGTTAATACTGAAATAAAGTTTGTGTATTTTTTGAATCATTATTGTTGCTTTTTTTTTTTTTTTTTTTTTTTTTTTTAAAGTAACTTTAACCCATTTTATTATTACACGTAGTGCAAAGTAAGGAGATAACAATGAGAACCCAACTTCAAAACCATTAACTGAGAAGTTTCCTTAACACAGATCAAACACACGTTTGCCGATTACTAGTATTTATAGTAAAATATTATAAAAATAATAATACATTTTATTTAAGTGTCACGTGTTAATAATCTTTAAAACTGTAAAATACATTTGAATTAAAACACGTTTAAATATTAACACCCAGCCAATCTGACTTATGAGACACTAATGAGAAATAATTAAGAAACATTACTATATACAATAACAAATTAAAATCAAATACGGCGTCTATACATCTTAAAAACTGTAGATGCTAAAAGTCCTTGTAAAGAAGGAAATATGATTTAACAAGTCTGGTAAAATTTATAGTATCATAAAAATTCTATGACAAACTAAAATACGGGCATCTTTAATTCCTGAATATCTTAAAACTAGATCAACTTTTCAGTTAATTTGATGATTTAAAAAAATCTTAGTTAAGGAATAATTGTGTAATAGAGTCACGTAGTCCACGTACAGATTCTTGACTAATTTACTTGACAACAGGTTGTTCCACTCTGCCGCTAACTGAAAAAGATTATGTCCAATCAAACCGTTTATGAATATGGAATTTGACAAATCCAGCTAGGGAGTTATAGGAATTTCTGACGGCATACTAGATAGAAAAAATCAAACTGACATACTGAAATAGACATATTTCATCATCATCATCATCATCATCATCATCAAATAACCAACGATGGATCGAAACAGACAAACACACAAAATGTTATACCTGTTCAGCTTTGAATGTGGAAGATGTTCAACGAGACATTTTTATATAATTACAGACAGCTCAGTTATGATGCTTCAATACGGCTTGTGTTTGTTGATTTTTAAGTGATACGTTAGCGGAATACGGGAGAGAGAGAGAGAGAGAGAGAGAGAGAGAGAGAGAGAGAGAGAGAGAGAGAGAGAGAGATAAGGGGGGGTAGAGTTTACCTTTAATGTTTTTGATTACATTTTACCAAGTTATTTAATTTTTACAACCAACAAGACCTTTTTGATTATTTAAACAAGTTTTATTTTCGTTGTTTGTTTTGGAAATCAAATCATTGTTTACTGAAAAACTGCAAAAACCAGTAATCAAAAACACACACTGCAACAACAACAACAATAATAATAATAATAATACATGTAATAATAATAATAATAATAGTGTCATATACCACTTTTTTGAATTTAATCATAAAATACATTCAAAAAGTGGTATATGACAATAGTAATGATGATAATAATTATAATCATCATCATCATACAGACAACAAGGACACTGACAAAGCGTATTTTTATTCATCTATCGATACATTTAGGCATTAAGATGAAAAGGCTGATTTTGTCAGAGGTCCCGTTTTACAATCCTTAATAATTTTGTTAATTGTTGAAATATTTAAAAGTTTAGGGATGTTAAAAGATCACTACAACCCTGTAACATCTATGTTTAGCTTTATCATAAATATTTATTTGTAACTCAGAAAGAGATTGCTCAAAATTGCTAAATTTAAGTTAAGGAAAATTTTAATTAACGAATAAATGTGAAACCGGGGCCTTATTCTGTTTAATTTCTAGCTTCTTTCAAAACAAAATTTTAAATTTTAATGTTGTTTCTTTTTATCTAGTGTAGATATAAGTGGTTTATTAGACAAGTAAAAAGTAGGTTTCATAATGTAACAGATATATGAGGAAAATCAAAAGCTAATTCAGAAGGAACCTAGACTAGAACATATGTTACAGACATTGGATAAGGGTTACAATATATTGCATTAATAAAATATGCTGAATTTCCATACCTTTATTTAGAAGCCTTTTTATTTAAAATGAATTTATCGGAGACTTGAAATTCTCAAGTACCCTAGGACACATAACTACACGGTTGAGTATTGGTTTTTAACGTCCCAGTCAAGAATATTTCACTTTAATCGAGACCTCGCCAGCTATAGGCAAAAGTGCAGAAATGTTGCCTGTGTGTTGCGCTAATGGCATTATTCAGCAGGGTTCTTTATTGTGTCACGCCTACCGTGACATGGGACTTAATTTATTATAAGTTCCCATTCGAAAGAACCGCGACTTTCATTTCGCAATGCCGAGTGCTTGGCAAAAGAGCAGTCATTACCTACTTTCAAGACTTGGGCCAGACCCGGTCGGGGTTCGAACCCACGACCTCCCACTTGCGCACACACACACACACACACACACACACACACACACACACACACACACATATATATATATATATATATATATATATATATATATATATATATATATATATATATATATATATATATATATATATATATATATGTGTGAATGACCGGTTGCTGAACTTTTCAAGTTGTAATGATATATTTGAGCTTTCGCTTTAAATAAGTTTAAAACTGATGTCTTGTTTGAAATTCGTGCATCTCAACATAATTGTATGCGAGTGTGAATATTAATCAGGAAAAAGCATGTTTTCTATCAAAGTTGGCTTCCATCAAAGTATAAGTTTAGAGCCAAAGGCAAGGTGATCTAAGTTCTGTAAGCTTAACGACTTCTTAATAAAAAAAATCTGCATCTTATGTATTTATATAAGATAACGCTTTCGTGTAATTTAAATGTATGGACAACTTTTGACTTTGCTTTTTATCAAACGGGATAGAATTAAGTCTATACTTCATGATGTGCTTAATATTTTAATTATAACATTTTGAATTTATACAGACCATCTGGCAAGTCAAATGGTGCTCGATCTCGATCTCAATCGAGTAATTGATTATTTTCCTCGCATATAATTTACGAAAAAATGCCGGAATCCCTACTTTTATGATGCAAGATTTTGCTAGCGGATGAATACAAGATATGCAACAATATCGTGTACGTAGTAAAGTGGACGTTATATAACATTATCGCAAAAGAAGTTTCGTTTTCTTTTTTCTTTCAGTAAACCAGAAAACTTAAACGGATGCATAAAATGTCTTGTTACATCAAAGCAATTCTCGTAAAGGCCTCTTTGGTAACCAAGCTGTAAATAAGTCCGTTCATAAGATACCATTCGGATTTTTGTTCTATGGCGCCTATAGCTGAAGGTATTGTTATTTCATGAAACAATATGTTCCGGCAAAACATATCCATTAAATACACGCGTGTTTTCTTGGAAAATACACCACATCGCAGCAAGAATAGAAGAACCCATTATTTTACCAGTATTTTTATCCAAAGTTTCTTTATATCTTTTAAATCGTGTCATCAGTATTCTTAAGCTCTTATAAGCTATTCTGAAACGCTTTTAAGCCATATGGTTTTTTATACAGTTTATATGAGTAAGACCCGGTTTCTGACATAAAAATGGCTCTATTGTCCAGAATTTATCTAGTGACAAATCATATATTTGCCAGACATTAAGATGTGTATCATCGTGAAGGTATAGATAGCCATCTACATTATAATTCATTCTTATGGCTGCAACCATTTATGTGACAGTGTAGTAACCCTTTTCCGCCTTCTGGTCGACGAACATTAAACGGGGCGTCCCCATTTATTGTTTCTCTTTTAAATTGCTCCATATTAACACTACAATAAACAATATTAGGAAAAAATATTCTCGACATCATATCTAGATATTTGACATTTTGATAAAATTGGTTGTTGAAAACAATAACAAGTACGTTTTCATGTTTTGTTTGTAATATGCCGAGGACTTATTGGTACTTTTGGACAAATTTTTGAGATAACTGTTAAATAGCTATATTCTCTAGCGTTTGCTTCTGTTAAGGATTGAACTTTCATAGGTGCGGTCTCGAATGTCGCATTATATTCAATTTTCGCTGCAATCATGATGGGTTTATTGTCGTGTGTTTAAGATTTTTAAATCCCTTTCGGTCCCTTATATTTTATTCCACGGAGATCATCAATCCAAACTCGAATGAGGTTAGTGCCACTGGTACTTAAATATTTTCCCTTGACCATTCCATCCATTAAATTAATAGCACGATTGAAAAATGATAATTCTTTTGCACAAGTCCATGCATGCAACATCTTAATCAAGTTTTCAGATTTCATATATAGTTTGTCTTCGTCAATAAATCCTCTCAAGTATAGATGAATGTTTTTCTTTTGATAAGCATTAGGAGGGAAAAATACAACATGTCCATCAATTTCCTTTAAAAGTTGTTGGGACCAGTATCCTTGCCATATATCAGAGACTCTTTAATGTGTTGTGCACGGCAAAAGAAGACCCAAACACGAGTCATATTAGTAAAGAATGTTTTTGGGCATTATATGGACAGTGCGTGTCGTGAGGAATGATAACTCTTGTTAACCTTTTGTGAAAACCTACATTTAATTCTGCATTGGTGCTTTTACGACTTAGTCCAAAAATGGAGTCTATATCCGGGTTTCCTTCAACAAGGCCCTTCTTGAATCAAAGGTGTTTTCCATTTATGAAGTTTATAACTATTTGAATCAACATTTTCAATTCTTTTAAGTGGAAACCCTCGTGGCCAAATTGTTGGTTGTCCAAAGTGGTTATACGGATTAAAAGTGTGTGGTTTTATCGACTGATCGTTTTCATTTGGTTGATACATAAGACCAGTCATATTTTTCTCATAGAAAAAGTTCGGTTATTTGTCTAAAGGTTGGTTATATCCTCTGTTTCGTAGATAAATTTTGCTCCATTCAAAATAGCATATAAATATCCTTACATTCTTACGGGGCAAAATTATTCTTTGGTAGCATAGAGACAATTCCAAATCCCAAATTCAGTAGGCCTTCATCACTTAGAAAATGACAATTGTGTTAATCTGAAAATAGCAAAATAACTTGTTCGGTTTAGCTGTCATTTAATATTTTGTACATGTATATTACTTAAAATGTTTTAATGTCGCGTCTGTAACTTTTCAGCTATTGACAATGAAATAAAAATTGCCGTTGACGACCACGACCTCTTGAAGTATCATGTCTTGCTTACAGTCTTTTAGACGGACTTGAATCGTTAAAGCTCGTATTTTATGTCTTGCACAAGTAGACGGTTGCATATTTTTAAGACGTCGCATTAGCAATTCTTTTTAACCATTGTCGATGTGTACACATGTGGTGAATGAGTGTTTTGTTCTAAAATGTCACATTAGCAATTTTTTGTTTTGTCCCAGTTTGAACATACAGTATATACCAATAAATTTGTCCACAAAGTCACAGATAAATATAACAGACGTTGACCTGGTATCGAATCAGCGATGAAGAATCATTTCTCGTTTCCTGTTGGCCGGGACCACTGCTGTTACACAGTTAGAATTGAAGGTCTTTAACGCAGAAGGATATGTGCGTTTAGTTTAGCTATACATTTGTTTTTAAATTACGCTGTTTAAGTTGAATTTAAAAGAAACTGTTATAATGTGTTTATTGGAAATCAAAGATTGTACTCACTTTAAATTTTTGAGTGTTTCCACATCGCCTACAACGACATTTCATCCAGGTATTTTTGCTAATTGCTCTATATTCTCTGATTTCCCAACTATTGATGTTACAACTATCCATTTATTTGCATTTGTTACAGGTTTCAGAAGAACACTGCATCAAAATAACGTTTAATTTATAAACAGAGTTAAAAAATTCTTCAATGAAAATAAATTATTTAAACACGTTTTTGGCTATTACCAGTGCAATTTGGAACAAAAACAACAGACCACTAGGACAAGAAAAATAAAGATATTTAGAGACCATGATTATATATTTCAACTGTTAACCAAAACTAGGTATAAATAAATTGATAACAGTGCCGTTGTTGTTGCGCTTTACTTTGAAATGTATAACGCAAATATTAAGATTTAGAATAGCCTTTTCTTACCGTACAATGAACCATTTACTACTAGTAGATATGTATTTATATATATATATAGAGAGAGAGAGAGAGAGAGAGAGAGAGAGAGAGAGAGAGAGAGAGAGAGAGAGAGAGAGAGAGAGAGTGTGTGTGTGTGTGTGTGTGTGGTGTTTTTTTTTCTTTTGGTAAAAGCACTACCAATTCACAAGTTCTCAGTATTAAAAAAGTCAAAAAGTTTACATAAATCTATCGATAGAATTTCAGCCACTATAATAAAAATTACTGCTGATACTTCATCAATACCGGTACTTTTTCCATGTTTAAATCTTTTGATTGTATGTAAAACTTCATCTTCAGTAAATTTTTTGCCAATTCCTTCATAAATACCCTGTCGATCACTCAAGAGATTGTCAATATTATTGTCCAAATAGTTTTGTTGTTCGCCAATCACACTTTAAGTAACATGACATGACATTTTAGAATTCGGCTTTGCTGTTTTCAAGAATATTCACGGGTCTGTTTCAGAAGGAGTTTGTAAATCCTTACTTTTCTTTCGCAAATACAAGAGTTCAGATGATCTCTAAATTTTATTATACAAGTTCCGTTCTGAAACAAATGTTTTCCTGTTTACGTCATTCGGATTTCTATAAGTGTCTGAAATACAACTGTCCTTAAACGGACAGACGGAGAATGGGAGAATGTCGCATTTTAAAAACGTTTGTTTTTTAAAACGGTCGATAAAAAATGAAAATATAAAAAATTACATTATTTCTTTATAAAAATCAAATATATCTGGAATATACTGCACAGTCTTATCTAAAAGAGTATTTGGTTGGTTATCATATCCGAAATATTTAAAATCTTTAATATATGCCTTCACTAAATTTTCAATACTTTTTACAGAAACTTTATTGTACGCTCTTTTAAGGGTTTCTTTTTTCTCCTTTTTCAAGTCATATTTCAGAAGCGATTTTTTATATGCCCTCCGCATAATGGCAGTTAGTCCAGCTATACTTAATTTTTCTAAATTTACTCCTGAAAACATATTTGCTACTTTAAAACTTATATATCCTCTTATTTGCATACGTCTCCATATTCGTTTCCCCGCCTCCTCTAAAGACATGCATTTTTTAATGTCTGAAATTGAGTAAATAAACCCCAAAGCTGTGTCATATATTGCATCTTCTACTGCACGAGCTTCTGTGCCGTTCTTCAGAACATTGATAAAATCGGTTAACCCAAGTTTTTGTAATATGTAAAATGTATCGATACTTGACGTTTCAAGTTTCCCAATGTAATCATATTTAACTGTACATGGGTCGCACTGTTCCGACAACGGCATGAAATGAACATCAACGATTCTATTTTCAGAAATTGATTGACTTACGAAATCCACAAATTCTTGAAAAGTAGTGTCATGACCACATCTTGATCGGATCTGGCGCTTACCAACAATAACTTTACCCCAAGCATTCCAGTAATATGGGTTCGGAGTAAAAAGTTTGTCAACATATGCTGATAAAACACGTGAAAATGGGTCTCTAGTGATTACAAATAATTTAGATTTTTCTAAAAATGGAACAACATTACTAACGACGGATCGTCCGAAATTCATCCCTGATTTCGGCTCTCCAGTGAGCGGTATATCATAGGGACTCTTAACTTGTTGTCTATTAAGAGCATAGAAAATTCTTCCCCAGAATGTACTTCCAATTTTTGCCACCAAGCATTGAACAATGTTAGTTTTGTTGTCATACTGTAAGTGTTGTAGAGTTTGTTGTCGTATTTGACGACCGATTTTGTTGTTTTCACACCTGTCTTTCAGCACTTGTAGTCTTTGATTCATTATTTCGTCTATGGTATTGCTTTTAAAATCTTCCCGAACCTGTAGAGTGAAAATAACAGTAAGTACTTAGGAAATTAGCATGTAAGAGGTTGAGGGTCACGACAGGATTTTCTTTCAGCGCTTTCAGTGACAAAAATTTGATATCCTGATAGGCACGTCATTAAAAACTTGTTTTTGTGTTAGGTAAATCTTGTTTTTTCAAAATAATAAGAATAATAATAATCATCATCATCATTATTATGACACGACACCTTAAAATTAGAAGAAAAGTTTACGTTCAGATGTTGGCATGTCCGAAGTCAGAGGTTTAAAATCAGCTGTATAATATATCCCTTGTCTTATTGTCTGCAAGTTGTTAAACAAAACAATTTTAAAAACAGTAATACAGTACTTAAACCAATTTATCCGGCGTTTTGTAATTTTAATCAATTGGGCGATATTATACTTAAACTCTTAAGATCTGCAGAAGCTTGTTCTCGCGTGAAATCGCCATGGAATTGAGAACATTTTTACAAATAAACGAGATGAAAAAAGACAAAAAGAAAATTATCCTGCGATTAAATAAAAAGAGGTAGCAACATGGTAGTTCCATGTTGATAGAAGAGCGGGAGAAAGATATAAGATTTTCAAATAAGTGTTTTAAATCAAGTAACAGAATATGAACACACATACATAACTTTGACATTTTGATATGGAGCCTCATAGCTGTCTTATATGGTACAAAATGGTATATCATGGTCTGATCATTATATGATTGAGTTTCGCCATTATATGTTTTTACTCCAACATTATATGTTTTAACTCCAACATTATATGTTTTCACTTCATCATTATATGATAAGGATATATGGCATTATATGGATATATTTCATCATTATATTATATGCGAACACCATTTTATGTTTGCAAAACACTATTACACTGTTTACTAACATCATTATGTGATTGCAAAACATCTATTTCAGTAATAATTACTGTAAATAAAATGCATATGTTTGTTAAAATTAATTGAAATCCTAATCATAAATATCCAAATATCTCAAAACGTAAATTGTAAAACTCAAACGTTTTGTGTTTTCAGGTTAAAATGACATTGTTATTTTCCGAAATGATTTTTTTCTTCGAGCTCAATTTAGATAGGTAGTATGAATTGATGTTCAGCACACAATTATATTACTTTTTGAGTCACCGTGTTTGTAACGGTAAATTATGCCAAACTTTCATAGAAATTCCAATTAACTTGAATTTAGTTTGGTATTTTTCGCTTACCAAAGAATATTTCTGAAAAAAAGAAACTGTTTCTGCTACGGGGATTTTATATGTCAAAATTGCAATGTTTACACCGAAAGTGATGTTTTTGATGACAAATTACGTCGTTTTCCGTAATCGTTCAAAATCCACCGCTTGCTTTGTTTTTTTTAACATATAAAATCCCCGTAGCAGCAACAGTTCCCTTTCTACAGAAATAGCGATTTTCAGTTACATCTAGACCCAAGTAAGCAAAAAATACCGAATTTAATACAAGATAATTTTTTTATCCTATGAAAATTAATTAAAAATTCAGCAAGGCGATATTCCGAAATGACACTTTGTTCACAAACTGATTACATCTCGCTCAAAGACACCCATAACGCAAACTTTGTTCCGGTCCTAGTTCTCCCGAATCCATTTTTTATATTGAACACTTTGTCACGTGACTCTTTTTTTTTTTTCAAAAAAAACAAAACAATAATGGTATTTTAGATGAAATACAAGTGGGAAGCAAATGAAATATATTTTCCTATAATAAAAGGGTTGTAAACTGATATTTTAAAATATTGTCCCTCGACATTTGCACAAGCGAACTCGTGCAAATGCAGTCGAGTCAATTCGGGACAATATTGCACAATATCAGTTCAATAACCCTGTCGTAATGCATTTTTAAAATTTATCGTGAAAAGCATAATGACAACATTGTCATAATGCATTTTTTTAATGTATTTTACGATCAAATATGATAACACACGCATGATTCAGTTATATGTAATACATACGTAATAGTTTGTCTCTAATCGATTGGAATCTTTATGTAAAATCGAATACTCTGAAAAAATTTAAAATATTGACTTTTCTAAATTAAAAATATACACGTTTCTTTGCATTTATTTAGTTTCGCTGAAAATAACTTTACAACTAAAACGTGTGCTTGGCAACAGTCAGCGTAACCAAGGAAACGAAACAAGTAAATGACATATACATGTAACTAGTCAAACAAGTCAAGACAAGGAAAGACAAAAAACATAATGAGACCATTGATTACAAAATATCTGACCACTCTCTGATCATTGACGGGCACCAATGTCCAGTAGTATGTTCATAGAACTAATAGTGCACCCGGACCTTCACACTAATTTTAAAAATATTGGTCTATAAATGCGCAGATTTAAAAATTAAAATACATGTAAGTCTTTTATTAAAAAAAAACTTTTTTCTAAATTTAAAGCGGTTCATAAAAGTTATATTTGCAAAAAAAAAGGTTATACTCAAAATATTGATAAAGCTTTACAAAACCATTAATATAGGTTTAAGGAATATATCTATTATCTTTTTTTTCGGGGACGTAAATTTTCCTCGACCTTTGCCAGAGTACGGCTAGTGAATAAATTTTGAAAAGTTAATCGATTTCAATACCATTGCGCAAGCGTAAAGCTCTGTAAGAGACATACTTTTATCTTGAAACAAATATTTGACAAAAAGTAAAAATAAATAAATAAATAAATAAATAATAGTGTGCCCATTTAATAATAAAATTAATACACGTGTAATTATAATAATTTAATTTACCATTTAATAATAATGAGAGAGAGAGAGAGAGAGAGAGAGAGAGAGAGAGAGAGAGAGAGAGAGCAAAGTGGCTTGTGTTAAGATTAACTCTAGAGAATTGAGTATTTGCTGGGGTGACGTACAACAACATTCAACCAACCAACTAACTTGAGAAGTTATCAAATTTGATTGATCTTAATTGTGATTGGTTAAATCCGATCCCTGGTCAAGGTTGTAAGAAAACTATAATGGTGTTGAATTCGATCAAAGAGCTTTTGATAGTTCAAACCTAGCTTTTTGCAAAGAGTCCAACTTACCAAAGTAGATATATAGGCATACTGAAAATGTCGCCGCTACTATAAGGCAGGTATTTTTACGTCTGCAGTATGAACATAGCCTTATAGGTCTTCTAGGTAGACATCCTGTGAAAGACATGTTGTGTAGTTTTTAAGCTATTCAAAAACTGAAATCAACAAAAATATTTTTTTTAATTCAACATTTTTTTCAGAGACCGCTAATAAGTCAGTTAATTTAAACACAAACATACCAGTCCATGTCCAAATCACTATACCAAAAGCAAAGTAAAAATCAAACACAAACATACCAGTCCATGTCCAAATCACTATACCAAAAGCAAAGTAAAAATCAAACACAAACATACCAGTCCATGTCTAAATCACTATACCAAAAGCAAAGTAAAAAACTTTAAAAACGAGCTTATTTATTTAAACACGTGAACTTCCACCAGGGAATGAGACCGGGTGCTCCTGAAGTGTTAGCACCTTTAAGTGAAGCCGGGTGCTCCTGAAGTGTTAGCACCTTTAAGTGAAGCCGGGTGTGCTCCTGAAGTGTAAGCACCTCGAGGTGAGATCGGGAGGTCCTGAATTGTGCGCACCTCCTGTTTAGTTATTTACACCCGTCAAGTATCGTAAAGATCTACATTTTTTCTCTTATTTGAGCTGTCATGTGATACAGTTGATGAATGATAATTTTTTATAAAATGGTACAGTTTGTCAACCATTTCCGATTATGAACCAGTTCCGATTAACTTTTTACTTGGTATCATAGGATAAAAACATATGTCATGTTCTAGTATTTCTCTTTTCGGAATTAAATAGTATAGTCTATCAACTACACATCCACCAAAGTTCGTCGCTGAACCACTTATTACTTCCGGTCAAGCGTCTGTCAAAAAAGGGTCCTATAGACGCTTGTCAGCAAATTCAGAAACGCGCACGGGGGAATACCAAGAGTTTTTGCTGATTTTTTGGCTGAAATGGGACCCAAACGAAAAAGATGAATTGCGTTATTGTTTTTATTTATTACTCGGTTAGAAACATGCCGAATCGTGGGCGTATTAGATTGCAATTAGTTTGTGTAACCGTTTTTATAGAGCATGGCGTTAAACCAATTGCGGTTAATTCAGCCGTAAATTTATGTTGATTGGGGATTTCGTATCAAAACATTTTTTTTTTTGGTTTCTTTGTGGGTCTATTGTAGTTTTTTGTTCTTGTTTTCTTTGTTAATGTTTAATGGTTTATTTTATACTTATTAATTAAAATATATACCATTTATATAATAAAGCTTAATAAATTATTATCTTTATATTTATTTATTTTATTTATTTATTTATTGGAATAGATCTACCATCTTACATAAAAGTACATGGTACATATATGTTACAATAGTGTTCTCAATCAACATAAAGAAATACAACACTAACTGTTTCTTAGTTCCATAGCATGTTTCAAGTAAGAAGTTATATGGATCATATCTACGTAACTTTGTGGGTTCAAAATTTCAGCAGTTAACAGAATACTATTTGTAAAAGGGTTATTCTTAATATTATTCACTATATATTTCTGACGTAAATGTATATATTTATTGCAAAATAGTATGAAGTGACTTTCGTCCTCAACTGAATTTGAACAAAATTTACAGATTCTTTTTGAACGTTTAATCTTGGTATATCTATTTAAAGGGGCCTCGGTGTTAATCCATTAATCTCTTTACCTGGTGGATTTGCGGCCTACACTGAGAAGGGGTGGATGAATTCAGAAACATTTGAACAGTTCCTTGATAATTTGGAGCAACATATTGTCATTGATAAAAATTGAAAAATAATATCTGTAACAGTCAGTGAAACTCTATGCAACCATAGTGTTACATTTGTAACCCCGGCCCGTAATCTATCCAGAACATGAAGCCAGTTTTGAAAAAAAAGAAATATTTTGTAACCATGTAACTGTTTGTAACTATTCTATAGTCGCGGTTACAAATGCTGATACTGTGTTTTTGCACACATAATTGGACATATATGTAGATATAATTACTGAAGATCTATATGTAACAAGTTTGCTGTACAATAATAATAAAGATAAAAGCATATTAAATAAATTTGTATTATTTTCTTTTTGTAATATGATTATTTATTTTAAAACATATAAAAAAAACCCCCAAAACTCTCAGAAACTGTCCAAATTGACAGGTAATAAATATACTGAAATGCCCTCTTTCACGTTATTCGGAATGACTTGAATTAACCGGAAGTGGTTGAAGGATGTCTATAAATAAACCCGAAAATTTGTAAAGTAAACCTACATGAAACAAACCCGTTTTCTACTGGTATATAGGCAAGGTATTTAGCATTTTAATTAAGACAAAACCAAATTTTGTTTCATCAATTAAATATAAATTTACACTTTCGGCAAAACAATTAACCGGAAATGATTGACAAACTGTATTTGTCAGTAACAGACTAAAAACTAATGACAAAAATACAATATAAAAACTAAGAGTGTACAAATATTTGATGGGTTAAAGGTTAACACATAAAGCATACTGTTTGAGCCCTACATGAACTTGGGTAACACATAAAGCATACTGTTTGAGCCCTACATGAGCTTGGGTAACACATAAAACATACTGTTTGAGCCCTACATGAACTTGGGTAACACATAAAGCATACTGTTTAAGTCCAAAGTAAACTAATGTATTACCCTTAGCACCCACTAGACTTTCCTAGCCATTCAAGTTAGGCTGTATTATAACTTAAAGGTTTTCTGAACCCATCCGTTTAATACAGAAACACGGGTAAAACTGAGTGTTTAGGGTCAGTAAATCCCATCTGGTGAATAAGTGTGTGACTGGGGATAATAAATATATATTGTTATATTGACAATGCGACTGACTCGAGGCATTCACTCACCTATCAGTTTCCGGCATTCCTATTTTTCTTTCTTATCAAACATAGGATTGTATTGATGCGTTTTAAACACTCGCTCACTTATCAATAAGTATCGGTATTTCTAAAATGTGTGTGGACTAAGAAAATTACAATCTTATCTGTTTCTTATCAATCGTGTGAAGAAAACGGCAGAGAAAAATGGTTTGATAATATATGTGTGAACAACGTCACATAGGTGAAAGGCAAGGAGACACCTGACGACATGTTGTGGTTAAATGCACCATGACCATAATTAACATTTATATTATAACTATTTATAAACGTGAGACCTAAATCTGGATAACAGAATAAATGAACCATTTTTTAGGAACATAAATAAAATTTTTGAAGGAAACATTGTCGGAAACGTAATTCTTAAAATTGTCGGAATCGTAAGAATCTGTCCACCTGATGTCGGTCGCTAGGAGAGGAAGCAATTTCTTAAAGTTTCCATTCTTAATCTGATCCGGCCCGGGTTCGAACCTCTATCACCCGTTTTTGAGGCTGACGCTCTACCACTGAAGCACTGAGGCGGTTCATTAACTGCTAGAATCATCTGTTAAAATCATAATTACACAGTTCACCACCAAAACTTTAAAGCTATCGGATGTTACTTCACTATGTTTTCCTAGGTATGACCTCCCAAAGATCGGAATTTTTTTACATTGTGTTGTTTTCCAGGAAAAGGAAAAGTCGCACCAAAAAGGTCCGCTAATAAATTTCGACATACCGAAACGAAAATATTCACATGGAAGATCGGTGAATTATCAGTCACGGTATTTTTGAAATTACAAAATAAAAAATCAACAACCATCGTAAGTCGTAAAAAGTCCCAATTTGTAATAATATTGCTTTGTTGTTAAAAAAAAGACAATAGGCTCTAAAAATTTACAAACTTCGGCAGAATTCGGTGTTTAAATATAAAATAATCTGCAATAAAATGGTATGGTAGAAACAAACATTCTGACCATCAAAACATTTTTTAAAAAGCCACAAGATCAATTTAAAAATTTTTATGTCAGCATTCCGAATTATCACAATACACCTACTGAGAACCCAGCGTCATGAACATAACTTTCAATAAGTAGAATCCTTTCATTTAAAGTAACATCAACAAAAAATCTTCTGAAGCACAAATTTGTTAATAACCAAAAAGTCAATGTGACAAAACGATACAAATATCATATGTCAATATAGCAAAATCAATGAAACCTTTATATGCTGAAAAAACAATTGTTTTTGGGAAAACGGGTTGAAGAAATAGGCTGTAGTTACTAATGTATTATACATTTCAAAGTCATTTAATATAAAAAACTAAGTTGGGATGAAGTAAAGGAAGAACAGAAAGTTTTATTGAAATTAAAAGATGACTGTAAAGTTGTAAGTAAACATTAAGGCGTTGAAAAAACAGAACATTTTAGTGAAAGCGAAAGAAGACTGTAAAGTTGTCATTGAACATTAAGGCGTTGAAAAAACAGAACATTTTAGTGAAAGCGAAAGAAGACTGTAAAGTTGTCAGTGAACATTAAGGCGTTGAAAAAACAGAACATTTTAGTGAAAGCGAAAGAAGACTGTAAAGTTGTCAGTGAACATTAAGGCGTTGAAAAAACAGAACATTTTAGTGAAAGCGAAAGAAGACTGTAAAGTTGTCAGTGAACATTAAGGCGTTGAAAAAACAGAACATTTTAGTGAAAGCGAAAGAAGACTGTAAAGTTGTCAGTGAACATTAAGGCGTTGAAAAAACAGAACATTTTAGTGAAAGCGAAAGAAGACTGTAAAGTTGTCAGTGGACATTCAGAGGGTGAAAAAAACAGAAAATTGTAGTGAAAGTGAAAAATGACATTGAAGTTGTCAGTGAACATTCAGAGGGTGAAAAAAACTAGAAAATTTTAGTGAAAGTGCAAGAAGACTGTAAAGTTGTCAGTGAACATTTAGGCGGTGAAAAAACAGAACATTTTAGTGAAAGCGAAAGAAGACTGTAAAGTTGTCAGTGAACATTAAGAGGGTGAAAAAAAAAAGAAAATTTAAGTGAAAGTGAAAAAAGACTGTAAAGTTGTCAGTGAACATTTAGGCGGTGAAAAAAAAACAGAACATTTTAGTGAAAGAGACAGAAGACTGTAAAGTTGTCAGTGAACATTAAGAGGGTGAAAAAAAACCAGAAAATTTTAGTGAAAGTGCAAGAAGACTGTAAAGTTGTCAGTGAACATTTAGGCGGTGAAAAAACAGAACATTTTAGTGAAAGCGAAAGAAGACTGTAAAGTTGTCAGTGAACATTAAGAGGGTGAAAAAAAAAAGAAAATTTAAGTGAAAGTGAAAAAAGACTGTAAAGTTGTCAGTGAACATTTAGGCGGTGAAAAAAAAACAGAACATTTTAGTGAAAGAGACAGAAGACTGTAAAGTTGTCAGTGAACATTTAGGCGGTGAAAAAAAAACAGAACATTTTAGTGAAAGCGAAAGAAGACTGTAAAGTTGTCAGTGAACATTTAGGCGGTGAAAAAAACAGAACATTTAAGTGAAAGTGAAAAAAGACTGTAAAGTTGTCAGTGAACATTTAGGCGGTAAAAAAAAACAGAACATTTTAGTGAAAGCGAAAGAAGACTGTAAAGTTGTCAGTGAACATTAAGAGGTTGAAAAAAAACAGAAAATTTAAGTGAAAGTAAAAAAAGACTGTAAAGTTGTCAGTGAACATTTAGGCGGTGAAAAAAACAGAACATTAAAGTGAAAGTGAAAAAAGACTGTAAAGTTGTCAGTGAACATTTAGGCGGTGAAAAAAACAGAACATTTTAGTGAAAGTGAAAAAAGACTGTAAAGTTGTCAGTGAACATTTAGGCGGTGAAAAAAAAACAGAACATTTTAGTGAAAGCGAAAGAAGACTGTAAAGTTGTCAGTGAACATTAAGAGGGTGAAAAAAAAACAGAAAATTTAAGTGAAAGTGAAAAAAGACTGTAAAGTTGTCAGTGAACATTTAGGCGGTGCAAAAACAGAACATTTTAGTGAAAGTGAAAAAAGACTGTAAAGTTGTCAGTGAACATTTAGGCGGTGAAAAAAAAACAGAACATTTTAGTGAAAGCGAAAGAAGACTGTAAAGTTGTCAGTGAACATTTAGGCGGTGAAAAAAACAGAACATTTAAGTGAAAGTGAAAAAAGACTGTAAAGTTGTCAGTGAACATTTAGGCGGTAAAAAAAAACAGAACATTTTAGTGAAAGCGAAAGAAGACTGTAAAGTTGTCAGTGAACATTAAGAGGGTGAAAAAAAACAGAAAATTTAAGTGAAAGTGAAAAAAGACTATAAAGTTGTCAGTGAACAATTAGGCGGTGAAAAAAACAGAACATTTTAGTGAAAGCGAAAGAAGACTGTAAAGTTGTCAGTGAACATTTAGGCGGTGAAAAAAACAGAACATTTTAGTGAAAGTGAAAAAAGACTGTAAAGTTGTCAGTGAACATTTAGGCGGTGAAAAAAAACAGAAAATTTAAGTGAAAGTGAAAGAAAACTGTAAAATTGTTAGTGAAAATTAAGGCGTTGAAAAAACAGAACATTTAGTGAAAGCGAAAAAAGACTGTAAAGTTGTCAGTGAACATTCAGAGGGAGAAAAAAAACAAAACATTTTAGTGAAAGTGAAAAAAAGACTGTAAAGTTGTCAGTGAACATTTAGGCGGTGAAAAAACAGAAAATTTAAGTGAAAGCGAAAGAAGACTGTAAAATTGTTAGTGAAAATTAAGGCGTTGAAAAAGTAGAACATTTTAGTGAAAGCGAAAAAAGACTGTAAAGTTGTCAGTGAACATTCAGAGGGTGAAAAAAACAGAACATTTTAGTGAAAGTGAAAGAAGACTGTAAAGTTGTCAGTGAACATTTAGGCGGTGAAAAAAAACAGAACATTTCAGTGAAAGTGAAAGAAGACTGTAAAGTTGTCAGTGAACATTAAGAGGGTGAAAAAAAACAGAAAATTTAAGTGAAAGTGAAAAAAGACTGTAAAGTTGTCAGTGAACATTCAGAGGGTGAAAATGTGAACTACAGAATGATCCCCATGCTCAGGTCAATATGTTTGATCCACAGACAGGACAGGCTAACTTGACCTTTTACATGTTTAGAATTAGCATTATGTATGAAAATCAACAAAGTAATATTCATAAGCAATCTTATGTTTAACAATATAATGGCTATTTCCATATTTTAAAGTATGCTAAATTTATTGACACTTAATGATAAGTTTTCGATTTGGTAATCATAGTTGTTTAATAGTAAATTTTTCTCAAAGAGGATTTGCAATGTTAACACGTCATCACCATTATGTTTATCTTAAAGCTGCAATAAGTTTACCCATTCTTGAAAAAAGTCTACAAATATTTTTAACAATATAAATTGGTTGTAATTACGATCAGTGCGTTTCATTTTCTTAATTCAATCTCATTAGCCAATAATAAATGGAAATCCTAAAAGCTTGGGTCAACTCGATAAAATGTTATTTATAAGCTTAGAGCATGCGCGTAAGTTCTACATGTATGTAAACAATGGCGTCGGCAGAAAGAAAAATATTCGTGCGAGAACGTCAACAGATTCTGCAGGGAAAGGAACAAGGGTCAACTGGAACAAAGTAACTTCAAAGATCTAAATGGGTTCAGATGGAAAGATGCTTGTAAATAAAACAACAGTTTGGCTTGAATACGCACGACAAAGTGGCCGCATTGCTTTTGAACAATTTTTTTTCATTTGCTGTTTTGTTGACGTTACCTCTTTTTCGATGAAAAATTACGCGAACAATTTTGTTACAAAATCTTACTAACAGTAGGTTTCCCCGTGAATTTTAAAGTAAGCAAAGTTTTTTTTTTTTTTTTTTATGGAACAAAGTATTAAATTTTTCATGAGAGGTACATGTATAGTTAAAGAAAAGTGCGTTATATATTTTGCATAGGAAAATTTAATGAAGCTTTAAAATAAGTGTTTTTATGGGCACACTCTATAGGGAGTTTAGAATTATACCTGATTCTATCAAACGTATGTATGTTAACACATGGAGATCGGTTATTTGTGATCCCTAACACATAATCAGTCACATAACCTCACTAATAAATAAATAAATAAATAAATAAATAATAATTTAATTAACTAATTAATTAATTAAAATTAATAACGTCTTTTACACAATCCACTACTTTTTTATCCCCTAAATATTATACATTTGTCGAATCAACAAAAAACAGCGTATGATAAATGCTCATAAGTAAAACAATACCTCAACAAAACTCGATTCATGAATTTACGATCCAAACGATTTTTTTTTTTTTTTTTTTTTTTTTTTTTTTTTTTTTTTTTTTTTTTTTTTTGGTTATTGATTTCAGATTTCACTGTACCATTCACGGTGTTTTTAATGTACTAGTGATTTTATCACAGAGAGAGAGAGAGAGAGAGAGAGAGAGAGAGAGAGAGAGAGAGAGAGAGAGAGAGAGAGAGCAATGGGGTTTAACACCCCGGTCAAGATTATTTTACTTATATAGAGATGGCCAGTTCTAGGTTTGTGGAGAAATCCGAAGTGTTTTGAGAAAAAACCACTGACTTTCGTCGATCGAACTGACAAACTTTCTCACACTAGGAACTGCCCGAGTGGGATACGAACCTAGACTGTGACGGACACTGAGAGAGAGAGAGAGAGAGAGAGAGAGAGAGAGAGAGAGAGAGAGAGAGAGAGAGAGAGAGAGAGAGTGTGTGTGTGTGTGTGTGTGTGTGTGTGTGTGTGTGTGTGTGTGTGTGTGTGCACACTACCGCATATATGTGGAAAGTTCATGTTCATGCTTTCGGCTTGTAACACTAGATAAGTTAGAATGCCTTTTAACGCAATTTAATGCAGTAAAGTTAAGAAATGAGAATATTTAACATGTCTTAAAAATTACAGGATGGTAACTAACGTTCAGGACATTGTTTTCCCTCTGTATGACACGTTACATATCTCTTTTTGTCGTAAAGGTAAAATCGCCTTCAGAGAGAGAGAGAGAGAGAGAGAGAGAGTTAAAGTCATACTTCTTACCTTTCCAATTTTTCCGAAAAGGCATGAAAATACACAATATTGGTTACTAGCCTAGTTCCTAGATACTCTAACTTGTGTCGCTAAGCTTACAAATATAAAACATCAAATGACAATTTTTATTCTTAAAGTTTTAATTAAAATACATGTTATAAATCTTGTTTCAAGGAATGGTCTAAGGTGTGAAGCCTCAGGGCATTTAAGATGCATTATCATACATATGTACAGTTGTGATGCATAAAATATTTACTTTGCCAACATTAATAAAATCTCTGTACAAATTGGCTATTTGTTCAATAAAGTGAAATAGCTTTTTTGATAATTTTGACATTTTCTTTCATATATACAATATATATATATATATATATATATATATATATATATATATATATATATATATATATATATATATATATATATATATATATATGGTCTTATTATAAATACTTTAATCAGATAACAGATGCCGCCTAGTTTCAAATCCACTCTCAAAACACATTGAGATAAAAGTTTTAGTTCTCGTGCTTCAACGTCGGTGGTTTTATCTGTGTAGTCTGGCATCTTCCACCATCTCAATACTGACCGATATAAGTGAAAAAAATCTTGACTCGAGCGAAAAACACCATTAGTACACCCCACTGCAGTCGATTAGCTAGTCAAATACAATTTTAAACTTAAATAAGTTTTAGTGTATGTGTGTTCACGATAAACAAAATTGTTGGTCAAACAATGTCTGAAAAAAGGGGCGATAATTATGCGTTTTTCTATAGTCAAGCTATGTAGTATCAGAAAACAGAAATTCTATAAAAATGCATGATGCGTCTTAATGTTTTGTTTGGCCTTTGTAGTTTATTGTACAATTTTTACTTTATAAACATTTTTGAGACCAGTGACGATTATGAGACAATAAATGCCATTGATCACGTGATCATTAGATTAGGCGTATAGATATTTCACTATCTGAACTACTTTTCTAAATAGTTTCATAACAACTGCATATCTGATACAAATAAACACGAAACCTGAAGAAAAATTTATGAAATTTTAAAATATACGTAAACTTTGATTCACAACTTTAATCAGCCAAAATAAAATTTTAAAAAAATGAAGTTAAGCAATCATAACAGCTGTTGTACTGCGGCTGACTGGGTTACAAACCGGAACGCAACATGTGTTTAGTTCCACACGGTTCCTATAATGTTGACAGACACTATGATTTTTCAAGTCAAATCCGATATCATTATGATCATCCAATAAATTCACTTCAGTGTTCTTCGTAAATTCCAATTTCTCGCATTGCAATTTTAATTCCCAGAACTGAAAATGTATTCAGTTTGCCTAGGCAAAGCTATAACATTTATGATCCAATAACTGCCACTGCAATATTGTTCAATGGTTATAAATGTGTCCAGAAAGGCGTGTACTTGTTTTTTTACAACTTTGTTTTTCATTCAAGATACTGAAGATCTAGTTGTTTTTGATAAGAAATGAATCTACAGGCTTTGTAGATTTTAACAGTTATCAATACGTTGACCATGTCCTACTAGAGATTATTAGAGACCATCAAAGAAATCATTTCTGTATGTACTTTTTTCAGTGGTTTGGTAAGAAACTTTCGCTGCACACCGTTACTGTTAGAATAAGTACTGTGGTTTTATTAAAAACATAATTTTTTAAAATGATATTTTAGTATTTCGATAAATTTTGTGTTTAAATAGTTCTTGTGTTTTTTCGGCGTGCTGTATGTATCTTGTATTTTACGATTTACTTTAATGCAACTTTTCTACGCAGCAATTAAATTAAAAAAAAAACACGACTTAAACACTTACCACAAGAGTATATGCTTTTCTTAACCACAGTGAAATATTTAAACACTAGATATATCATATTCATGTACATGGTTTAAATCTGTGACAGATATGAATGTTACATCAGTAGCAGTCCGTTATATTATGACGTTGCGAACCTTTAGTAAATTACTTTGCAAGATGTTCCTAGTTAAATCCGGTCAATCAATGAGACAGTATTGTTTGCTTTTTATAACTAAAATTAGACATCAATGGACTGCAGAAATCGATTTGTTTGTTTACCATGATTTATCTAGATTTATTCTCTACCAACGTATCAATAAATTCAAGCCGTCTTCTGTACTTTCTCATCACAATCACCTATCGTTGCGTAGGAATACCTGTATTGTCTGCGTCATTTGTATATATATATGCCCAATTACGAAGGGTATACTTTAAGTTATTCGGAATTTTCCCGGGGTATACGGGATGGTATGACCTGCGTCTCAGAAAAATACGAAACCCAGGGTGGTCATACCATCCCGTATACTCCGGAAAAATTTCGAATAACGAATTTATTTCCACTTTGGTCTGATTAAATCAACATGATTTCGTCATCGGCAAACCTTTTCGACACTTTTATATGAGAGTTGTTCCACTTTAGCCGTAGACACGAAATTATCTTTCTTGGAATTTTATTTTCTAAACGACAGACATAAAATTTGAATTTTAAAATATTCCGTAATTAATTTAATAAAAAATATCTATTACTTTTCTCGCTTTTTTAAGACCAGCAGGTTAAAATTATACTGCACAGTATAATTATTTGCAAACCTCAAATAGATTCTGAAACAAAATTGATGTGAACTATGCCAAATAATAAAAAAACAAATAGGAATATACCCTTGTAGAATTCTTTCGAAGGTGGTGAGAATCGGTGTCATCTCTAAGTATGTATAACTTGGTAACTATCTGCTGTATATAATTCGTTTATCTTTAGCCGGTGTTGTCTCGATAAGAACATTCATGTTGGATTGTTGCTTTACTGTTCAGTGAAAAAGGCTTACGTGTTTAAATTTAGTAAATTTAGCTCAGAACAATTGATTGTAAAATATTAAAACAAGCGAAATTGTTCTTTCAATAATCATCCATTATCAGCAACTCTTAATGTGTCAATCTTGTTGTTATTCGTATTCGCGCGCGCCCGTGTGTTGTTTTTTTTTTTTTTTTTTTTTTTTTTTTTTTTTTTATGTCAACTATAGCTTCAAAATACTTAATTTAAATTATGTTTACTCGAAAATTCAATTGGTCATTGGTTTCAATAAGTAATTTTAATTAACTTTTCATGAGAATATTCTTATTAAGTGTTCAAGATGCAGAGCCTTTTTAAACATAGAAAAACTTAACAACATACCATCTATAGTTTAATTGGAGACCCCACTTAATCTTCTTTGGAATTATCTAACTAATCAGTCACAATGAATCTCAAATTCACAGATAAGTTATTTTCACAACCAGCCACTAGACGCCTTTGCAGTTCCAAGCACAGGACAAACGATATTGGAGAATCTTTTTGCAAACTTGTGTCATTATGAGAGGCAAAAGGGTGCTAGGCAAGATTTTAATCTTTGGGTAACCATCTGTCTCTGTCTTAACAATCTCACTTAAAAATGGAAAATGTTAGCACCTAAAATCGCATGAAATCGTCGATTTATGAAGTCACGATATAACATTTCATGAAATTTTCTAAATATAGCAACCTTTAATGGAATTCTCCAGAGCACCACGTGGTACCTCATAGCGTTAGTGCTGAATAATTATTTCTAATGAGTGACGTTTTCCCGTAATAACGACGTTTTTTTCGGGAATATTTGATGTGAACGTTATTCATTTCATTCCACAAACGTTAAGAGGAAATGAGCACGTGTCTGCTGGCGGATTCCATTGAGCAACTCGTAATCTGTGCATGGTTCCCATTCTTTAAAACATCAAGAATATTAATTTTAATTCTTATGATAGAAATAAATTTAAACGTAACACTTGAAGCTTTTACTTATTGTAGTAAAACCAGCTGATCTAGATGATAATATATATTCAAAAAATATATATGTTATATAGTTGATTAAAAGCATGTCTGCCCTGTAATGCATTGATAACAAACTAGGTTTATTAGAGTTTCAACATATATCAGACTGCAAACTCGCACACGCATATATAAAATAAAAGAAAATGATACCGTGAACTACATAAAGAAGGTCTGTGTCCTAAATAAATATTTTACGATGGTTTCCTCTTAAATGATTAGCAGGAATTGGCAAGACAGAATCAATTTAGGATTAAGGTAAGATAATTCATACTATATTATACATGTATATATATATATATATATATATATATATATATATATATTGTAAAAGAAATATGTTGTTTCTTGTTTGACATGCTGTTTAGTTACTTAATCATTCTAGTGTAGTCAGTATTCCGATATGAGATTTGGTATATGCCATCATTTTCATGAGTGGTAAAAACAACAACACTCTTCATCAGCTATCGATTAAAAACGGTTTGAGTTTGTGTTTATGTTTTTGGAAAATATAAAATATATAAATCCGAAGGAAAAATACGTCTTAAATGGCACTATTTGGACAGCATACTTTATACATGTACCATTTTTTGTTATTTTTCTCTGTCATCAAAATTCAGTTCTAACGAAACATATGTAATCTTTTAAAAATCAGTTGTTATATCTTGTTTTAGGTTTCTAAAACTCGTTTTCGGTCTTTGGTTTTAGTTTCGAATATGCAAGATTAGAAACCGCGCCAAATGACGTCAGATCATTGACGTAATGTTGACGGCAGCAGATAACAAGGTTGCGTAGGGGCTAGGAAGCGTTGCCATCAATATCACGTCAATGATCACGTCATTTGGTGCGGTTTTTGTTTCCGGAAATCGCATGTATATACACGCTGGACATATGACAAGGCTAACGTATCATACAGGTGTTTTTGCTACAACTATATACCTTATTTTTTTTTTACCTTTCGAATCAGATGTCGATTAAAACCAAATGATTTATATACATTTTTGTTTACATATTTCATATTTGAAAGAACAAATTACTTGATAGTAATATCTTTCAAAAATACCGTCCTATCGGTATTTTTTCAAGTAACTGCAACTTTGGATTTTAATACAAGAGAATTGGGTGTTGACGTAAATAAAAGCCAGTTTATACTTACGATAGCTTTGTCTGTTGTCTTTTACAATTACTGTTTATATCTTTGTTACGTTGTTGTTAAACTGCTAATTTTCTTTAACACTTAGTGTATAATTCACATTAAACATTTTCTTTTATTCTTGTTCGATTAAAAATGTAATATTCCAATAAATATAAAGTAAATAATAAAATTTATATCGTTTCCTTATGTTTAATATTAAATTACATTTCCTTATTTTTTTCAAAAATAACTATTATATATATATATATATATATATATATATATATATATATATATATATATATATATATATATATATATATATATATATATTATTCATTGAAATTGAAATAAATGCGTCTGACGACATTATTTCGTTTTTTTCCGTTGACATTATATTAATGTAGAGAGCTTTAGCGTTTTAAAACTACAAGAAAATGTTTTTAATTTAAAAAAAAAACAGAATGTAAAAATGTAAAATTTAAATGCAATATACACGATATAGAAATTGCCTTTTTTCAGTGTTATACCTTCATCTACCATGCTAAGCAACGTATGACTTATTTTGGTCTGGAAATTCGAGTGATTTTGTCATGTTATAAATATTTGAATATTTTATTCAGAAAATTCAAAACCCGAACATCGTATTTTACTTAGTTGTCATATTATAAATTTTTGAATATTTCATTCAGAAAATTCAAAAATTTATAACATGACAATTTGACAAACATGAATATTTCATAAGCTCAATCGGTTAAATTACTTTTAAGCTTGCAAAAATGTAATCATAACAATGAAATCATTGTTTATTATAGCGCTAGAAATTAATCTTTCAAAAGCAAGCTTGCCTTAGTATGGATTATTATTTAGTTTACTTTGCACAAAAGTTGAGGCTTAAAGGACTTATGAAACACCATGATATATATTAAACATTAGTCTCACGTTAAAAACAAAAATATCATAAAAAGTTAACCCTCTTCTGTACAAACTTAAAAGAGTTGAGTTGAGTAATGGTGTTTAACGTCCCAGTCAAGAATATTTCACTTATATCGAGACGTCGCCAGCTATAGGCGAAAGTGCAGAAATTTTGCCTGTGCGTTGCGCTGATGGCATTATACAGCAGGGTTCTTTATCGTGTCATGCCTGCCATGACACGGGACCTCGTTTATTTTAAGTTCCCATCCGAAAGAACCGTGACTTTCATTTTGTAATGCCGCCAGTGCTTGGCGAAAGAACAGTCACTACCCACTTTCAAGTCTTGGGTCAGACCCGGCCGGGGTTCGAACCCAGAGCACTCTACCAACTGAGCTACCGCAGTGGCACATACTTAAAAGAGATTTACTCAACAAAAACTGTATAATAGTTGAGTATTGTCATAAAGCATTTTTCGAATGTATTTAACGATAATTTAAAAAAAAAGCTTTATGACGGTATCATTAATTAAACGGCGAGTTGTTCCTATGAGGTTAAAAAATCAAAATTAAAACAAAGCTGTTTAGCATGTTCAAACAGATAAAACCTTATATCGGAATAAATGGACAAAACGTTAAAAAGTGGCATTCATCTTCCCCAGCCGAGTTGCACATTGGACATATTCATTGGTATGTCTGTGCCAAGTGCCGTATTAGAGACTATGCTATTAATGGTTGAAAAATTAAAAAAAAATGGATAACAAGTTTTTACCAACACTTCGATTCAGTTAAAATAATAAAACTTTTTCTGGTTTTAAAATATAATAAAGAGGCTTATAATTGGTAAATATTTTCTGCTGGAATTCCGTTTATTGTGCCATATATGGTTATAAAGCATTTTTAAAACTTTATCGTTAAATACATTAAACATTATAATTATACATCTAATGCTTAATGACTGTTATCATCATTCATTTTTTTAAATATATTTAACGAAAATATTTCCCGTTTATCGAATAAACATATAGATTAACCCAGCTTGATGGGTTCATTATATAATTTCTGTTGCCATAAAAAAGAAAACTTTTTATGAACTAATAAGCAGTATTATATTTAGCAAGTAAAGTGTTTTTTTTTTTTCTTATATAATAATTATCACACATTCAGATTACCAGAATGCTAAGCCACTGAGTAACCATTCAAACAATAGAAATTAATTATCAATGTTAACGCGAAACAACGTGTCAACGCGTCAGGTCACGCCGACGGTAAACGCTTCTCAGTTTATACTATTTTTGAATATACATGTATTTTATGATTAAATTAAAAAATGGTATATGACAAAGCTAGCAACAAATCTTTATATATATATATATATATATATATATATATATATATATATATATATATATATATATAATATATAATAAGTAATAAACAGGCTTGTCACATAGAAATTTAATTTTTAAATTCGGTTATATCATACAGCAATATAAAATTAACGTAAAGTCACGTGTTTATACTTCAAAACTCCGCAACCATGGCAAAACTTGAAGGGAGTGGCTAATGTCTCGTCCAATTCCATTTGCTAAAATTGTTTGTTGATAGTTTCTATATGGAGGAAATTTAATTTCAATAATGATTTTCTTTTAAATTAACAAAACGTTATTTTGAGTTTCAGTCTAAATTTTTAAAATTAAATTATAATAGTTCCTGTTTTAACCAGTTTATTGTTCATGAAGCATAATAAATTACATGCATTAAATATGAAAAAGTGTGCACAGCGTTTTTTAGGTTAAGACTCTATAAACTTGTAAAAAACACAAGTTATTCCTTAAATATTTCAGGATTGTTGTTTTCTAATGTCAAAAAATGGTAAAACCCAAACCTACCGTATAAATAACGCGGTGTTGAAGCACAAATGGTAAGCATTAAACATTCCCAAAGAATCAGTTATGCACAACTTAAATGTCTCATGTCTTTGGTCATTATTTTTCAACTCAAAGTGAATTTGTAGAATTTTTTCTCCCGAACAGGTAGATCTTACACTTGAAACAATTTGATGTAAAACAAATTGGATTACGTGTATGTTAAGATGTTTAGTGCATTTACAATAGAGTATACATCATGATCAACTGAGTTGAAAATTATATAGGTTAGGTTTACATATGTTATAGACACACCCCTTCAACTTTATATTAAACCAACTTTCTCCACCTTACCAAGTCTTAGATCTGTGACACACGTTAGTACCTAAACGCGCGTTCACGGATTTCGCGGTTTTTTTTTTTAAATTATGCACAAAAAATTACAATCTCTGATGAACGACAGAACAAAAAAATTAAAAATCAAATAGTTTTTTTTTTTTTTTTTTTTTTTTTTTTTAAGTCAAATTAAAAAATCATTTTTAATTTGGCTTACATTTTCACCACAAATTCATCGAATTTATACTAAATCAAAATACAAGTAATTTGGCTGTTTTAGAGGCTATGGTTAACTTACTCAGGGTTAAACCCGAGGTTATTCAAGTGTTAAAGGTTCAAAACAATGTCCTTGAAAATACCCTATAAAGAGGTTATATTGTTTCTTTAAAAAAATTCGATTTAAACTTTTTAATTTTGTCGGTATTTGTTTATTAAAAATAAATAGATTTTTATACTGACTCGACATTGCAAAACAAATCAGTTTTGAATAAAAATATTAGCAATTAAGCGGCCGTAATCATGGATAACCTTGCTCTGAAATCAATGCTTATAGTTTTTGCTGAAGCAAATTCCATATTTCCAAAATAGATTCACCTCGGTCCTCATCAGGTATGCACAACAAAAATACTTACAGATTTAATCTATTTACACAGATATTGTTTTACCGGTGCCATCTCCGACCTGATGTGTTTGTTCAACCCCGTACTCAATGAAGTATAAAAAAAAGTCGGGTATTAATTAATGGTAAAATCGATATACGCATGGCAGCTTCTGCTATTAATTTATAAAATAGATTTTCTTTATTCAATGTTACGTGCGAAGACAGGTCATTGTTAGTTGTAAACTGTAGATCGAATATTGGTTTTTTTCTTCAACAGTATAATTTGAAAGGTTGTTAGGGTAAATATACCCTGTACCGGAGTACATCATTTAAATATAAACGACAGTGTATACAGCATTAAAGAAGAAATAAGGCACAATATAGGTCGGGATTTGATGATTTGATATATTATCTTTCTTTTTAAAAAAAATAATTGTGTGTCTTGGTGTTTAGCTGGGTAGACATGGTGTGTATATTTGAGATCATTGAATATGAATTAGGAAATAATGGGATCGAGAAGTAGGGTCAAGATAGGTTAATTAGGGTAAGTCTATTTCTATAATGATACAGTTCGGGATTGAAAAAAAAACCCTTCAAGTTTAACTATCTTTCAGCAAAATGATAATCTAAAGTTTGTATTTTATTTCTGTTAACGAATGCTAAAAAAGGACGGTGTCTATTATTCAAATGTATTCAATAACTGATTAACATATTACATTTTTTTTTTTGGCGAACGTCTCAATGCCAAACTCTGGACTGATATAACAACGGACGCCAATTATTATTATTTTTAGTAGTAATAGTGGTGGTGGTGGTGGTGGTGGTGGTGGTGGTTGGATGAATGGTAATAGTTGTGGTAGTGGTAATGGTGGTTGTAGAAGATTTGGGTTGGTGGTGGTAGTGGTAGTAGTTTTGGGTTGGTGGTTTTAGTGGTAGGAGTGGTGATGGTAGTAGTTTTGGAATGGTAATGGTAGTGGTAGTAGTGGTGGTGGTGGTAGTTTTGGGTTGGTGGTGGTAGTGGTAGTAGTGGTGGTGGTGGTGGTAGTTTTGGGTTGGTGGTGGTAGTGGTAGTAGTGGCGGTGTTGGTAGTAGTTTTGGGTTGGTGGTGGTAATGGTAGTAGTGGTGTTGGTGGTAGTTTTGGGTTGGTGGTGGTAGTGGTAGGAGTGGTGGTAGTAGTAGTTTTGGGTTGGTGGT